>JAHSUG010000046.1:0-30759 GCA_019926025.1 Rhodotorula kratochvilovae | reverse complement strand
TCATCCCACGGGGCGACGAACTGGACGGCGGCAACGCCCGAGTCGGCAATCTGCGGGCGGGGTGCATCGTCAGCGGAGACGTCGAAGCAACAAGAGAGCAATACGCACAGCCTTGAGGTACTGCTCCTCGGACTGGATGGTGGTGACAGGCATCTTGGGCAGAAGTGGGGAGGTGGTCTGCGGGAGGAGGGCGGGTCGAGTTAGCGCCAGGTTCGTTCGTGTGCGGCGATTGCTGAGCGGTCCTAGGGGTACTTTGAGCCCTCCGACGAGCACCACCGCGTCCTCGACTGCCTGCATCCCGCTCAACTGCCTCCGTCCCGCCTCGTCACCGGCGGTCGCCGCGCTCGTTCTCCACAGTGCAGACCGCCCCATGGACCCGCCCAGGTCTCGCCAGCACCTACACCGCACTGCTGAGCGAGCGCACGCCCTCGCACTTGACGAGTTGCGTGCGAGATAAGCCTGGTCACGAGACCAGCCACTCCCCTCGTCCGTTCAAGCGGGAAGAAGCGCGAGACCCACTGTGTGTTGTGAGTGAGAGCGGTGTGAGAGCGTGCGAGTGCGAGTTCGTGCAAAGTGCGAAGAGCGAGGAGAGGGAAGGAAGGAGAGAGGCGAACGGCGAAGAGCGCGGGGGAGAGAATGCGGGGAAACCCGAATGTGGGGGAGCAACTGTATTCAGCTGTATTCCCATTACACCAGCCATACTCCTGATACGCTTGCTCATCTGTATTCCCTCGCTCGTCCTCCTCTCCCTGCTCGTCTTTCGCTTGGATCGCTGCGCTGGTTGGTCGTGCGCTTTCGATCGAGCTCTCGGACTCTGCCTCTGTGCTCGCGCCTCTGGATCTGCCATCCTCGCGAGGTTGGGGAATCTGCGAGCGGATCGCCGCGCGAGTGAGATGGCGACGCTCGAATGGCTTCGCAGGGCGTGAGGATGAGCGCAGCATGTGCCGACGGCCGCATCGGCGGTACACTTGGAGTCTCGCGACCGGCGAAGGCGAGGGCGCGGCACCATCGCCTCGAGCAGGCTGAGCGGGCAGGAGCGGCCACTCCGCTGCTCAATCCACGCGCGGAGAAACGTGTCCTTGAGGGCCACAGCACTGCAGGAGACGGCAAGACCAGCTGCGTGCGACCTGCGCCTCGCCAGCCGCCGTTCTTCCCCGCGGAATGCCGACCGCAACCACCTCCGCCGCGCTCAAGCAATCGTAACTGACTCTCCTTCATCCACCCGCAGATGGCCGCCCTTGAGCAGCGCCTGCAGAGTGCACTCGCCTCGCGGGCATCGAGGCAGATGCTCCGCGCCCTCGACCCGTCCCCACCAACCAGTACCTCCCTCGTCGACTTCTCCTCGAACGACTACCTCTCCTTCTCGCGCTCGCCCCTCCTGCGACAAAAGCTCACCGCCGCGCTCTCCGACCCGAAGACGTCGTTGTACGGCCCGCCCTCCTCGCGCCTCCTCGACGGCAATACCCCCCTGCACGCCTCGCTCGAGCACCGCCTTGCGTCCTTCTTCAACGCGCCGTCCGCGCTCCTCTTCAACTCAGGCTTCGACGCCAACGCCGGCTTGTGGGCGTGCCTCCCCGGCCCGGACGACTGGATCGTCCACGACGAGCTCGTGCACGCGAGCATGCACGATGGGATGCGCGCGAGCAGGGTGCCGAAGGAGCGCAGGCGGGCGTTCGGGCACAACTGCGTCGAGGAGCTCGAGCGCGCGCTGAGGGAGATTGCCGAGCGGGACGAGCGCGTGAAGGAGGGCGGCAGCAGCGTTTGGGTCGGCGTCGAGTCGCTGTACTCGATGGATGGCGACCTCGCGCCGCTGCGGGAGATGGTCGAGTGCGTTGAGCGGATACTACCGCGAGGGAACGGGCACATGGTCGTCGACGAGGTGCGTCGCCGCGCCTCTCGCTGTTCGGAGTACCGCTCACTTCGCTCCGCTCCCGAGCAGGCCCACTCGACCGGACTCTACGGCGCGAAGGGACGCGGGCTCGTCTCGGCGCTCGGTCTCGACCACCGCATCACCGTGCGCGTTCACACGTTCGGCAAGGCGATGGCCTGCAGCGGAGGTGCATCCACCTTCGCACCTCTTGACCACGAGCCGCTCGCTGACTCGTCCGCTCGCAGCCGCCGTCCTCGCCTCGCCACTCATCCGGAACTGCCTGATCAACTACGCGCGTCCGCTCATCTACTCGACGGTCATGACGCACCTGAGTGCGCTTGCGGTGGTCAAGTCGGTCGAGATGCTCGAAGAGGGAGAGAGCGAGGAGGTGCGTCGCGCTTTTTTCTCAGGTCCCGAATGCGTTCGGGAGCACCAGACTGACGCCGCGCTCGGCCGCAGCCCGCTATGCATGTCCACTCGCTCGCCTCGCACCTCGTCTCGCGCCTCTCCTCCCTCCTCCCGCCCACCTCGCCCGTTACCCTCCCGCCACATCTCCTCGCGCTCTCGTTCTCCAGCACCGCTCCGCACCCTACCACGTCTCCCATCATCCCCCTCCTCACGCCTTCCCCCGCCCGCTCGCCGCCTTCCTCCGCGCGCGCGGGTTCCTCGTCCGCCCGATCACGTACCCGACGGTCCCGCTCGGCGAGGAACGCGTGCGGGTGTGCCTGCATGCGGGGAACACGAGGAGGCAGGTGGACGGGCTGTGCGAGGCGGTTGCGGAGTGGGTGATGGCGGAGGAGCGTGGCAAGGAGGGCGGGCTCGCCCGGGCGAAGCTGTAGACGCTGCATCCGGTATAGACAATGCAAAGCGGGCGTGCAGCCCTGGGTAACCCCTCCTTCGCGCTCCACTACTGCGTCTTCTCATCCAGCGCCGACATCACGCTCGCCTCGACTGCGCGGAGCGTGTCCTTCTTCGAGTTCAGGCTACTCATGAAGTAGATCACGTTGCCAAGCGGCCGGGCATGGATGTGGAACGGCGCGCCAGTAGGCGCGATCGCACCGTCGACGGGCGTGCCGTGCCGCAGCTGCCGCAGGACCGACTCCGCCGCCGTGGACTGGTAGCCCGACCCGTCGCTCGCGCGGAGGTGGATGGCGAGGACGCAGCCGAGCGCCATGACGCCTTCGACGGCGGGGTGCGCCGAGACCTCCTCGACGAAGTCCGCCGACCAGAAAGACCACACGAGGTCCGTCGGTGCAGGCGAGGCAGGCGGCGGGCCGAGCGCCTGCCGCCCCGGCAGGGAGGCGTGCTTAATCCAGTCGAACTTGGCGTCGTTCCACATGCCGGTGCGGTCCATCCGTGCGAGGATCTCGAGCGTCTTGTTCGCGACGCCGCAGCCGACCGCGTGCGCCGTGTACGAGTGGCCGTGCAGGAGCGCGTCGACCTTCTTCTCGCCGTAGAACGCACCGAAGATGGCGTCGCTCGCAAGTGTGACCGCCATGGGGACGAGCCCGCCCGTGAGGATCTTGGCGTAGCAAGCAATGTCGGGCCGCGCCGTCGAGCCGAGGAAGGTCGACGCGGTGGTGCGCCCGAGGCGGTGCAGCCCGACGAAGACCTCGTCGAAGATGACGGGCAGGCCGCGCCATACGGGCGTGGCGTCGATGGATGAGGCGGGAGTCGGGGCTTCGGAGGGGAACAGGCGGCGGTTCGTGCGGACGACGTCGACGAGGACGTGCTGGTAGAGCGGGTCGACAAAGATCATCCCGCCAGCACCCATGACGACGGGCTCGAGGACCAGCGCGCCGAAGCGGATCCCGTCGCCCCTGGCGAGGCGCGCATCGAGCTGACGCTCAATCTGCTCGCGATACGTCTGCGCGAGCGGTCGTCCCGCGCGCGGGCGTCGACGTCGTACAGCTGCGTCAAGCTTTGGTACCGCGCGACCTCGGCGCCGTCTCCTCCCGCGCGGACGACGACCTCGCCGCGCTCGATGCGCACCTCGGGCGCCGCGAGCCAGTGCCCGCGCCCTCGTACCACTCGACGCGCTCGCTGTAGACGCCGCCCTCGCACGCGTCCATCGCACCGATCGTGTCGCCGTGGTAGCTCCCCTTGAGCCCGAGAACGGCGAGCTTGCGTCCTTCGGCCGGCGCGAGCTGCTCCCGCTCCGCGAACGCCCGCAGCGCCATCTTGAGCGCAACCTCCATCCCCGTGCTCCCGTCGTCCGAGTAGAACACACGGCTCGCCCAACCCGCGCCAACGCCCGCGAGGAGCGTCTCCGCGAGCGTGAGCGCGGGAAGGTTCGTCGCAGTCGGGAACATGACGTGCCCGAAGCGGCCGGCGGCGTGCGCGGCCGCGAGCGTCAGCTCCGGGTTCGCGTGCCCGAGGCACTGCGTCCACCATGAGGCGGAGCCGTCAAAGACTGGCGAGAGCAGAGGCTGGGCGGGAGGTGGAGGCGCGGGCGAGGATGAGAGGGTGGGGGTGGATGGGGAAGAACTCGCTTGAGCGGCGGGAGCGAGGACGGGGGAGGCAGCGGGGTCGGAGGACGATGTGGGGGAGTCGACGGGCGGCGAGCTCGTCGAGAAGACACTAAAGTGGTCGCCGTATGCCGAGTCGATGACCATCACGTCGGACTCGTTCTTGACGAGCCCGTGCTGGACGAACGGCCACCACACGGCGTCCAGCGTCCGCCGCGGCGCCGTTGTGAGGTTCGACATGCGGTCGATGTGGACCTGCTGCAGGCGCTGGACGACGCGCTGTAGCGGCGCGCCGGCGATCTGCGCGTAGTACGCCTCGAGGTTGGCGGCGTCCTCGGCGGCGGAGGGGACCTGCTTCGGCGGGTGGTCGACGACGCCGACGCGGATGCCGCGCTCGCCGAACCACTTCTCGAAGTACTCGTGGTTGGCGTAGTAGGCCTCGCGGAAGACGAGGACGGCGTCGACGTCGTAGCCGCGCAGAAGGAGCGACTCGTACGTCGAGATGGTCGTTGAGATGCCGCCGAGCTCGGCGGACGCGACGAGCAGCGTGGGCGGGAGGAGCGGGCGGAAGGCGTCAAGCTGGGAGGTGCCGGAGAGGGTGGGCGAGTGGACGCCTGCGGGGCGAGGGAGCGTGAGCGAGATTCTCGTTGAGGATGAAAGGCATCGCACCTCCTGCCGACTCGATGTACAGGCTGCTCTGATGCCCCGCGGTCTCGAGCGCAACCTGGCGGGCGTGCCGCCCCACCGCCGCAGCGAACTCGTCGTCCGTCGGGGCGTTCACCGCCCTCTGTCCGCTCGCTGCGCGCTCGACAGCCAGGTGCGGCGAGACGGGCTCATCGAAGTGGAAGAGGCAGGCCGTCTTTGCGCCGGGAGCGAAGCGCTGCAGATGCCTGCGGGCGGGGAGGACGGAGTTGGTGAGTTCGAGCGCGGGCAGCGGGAGAGCTCAGGAGGAGAAGCACGCACAGCTCGTCGTCGCCGTCGCCACTGCCCGTCCCCACCGGCTTGAGGTACGCGACCTTCTCGCCGAGCGCGAGCGATGCGCGGACGAGTCCCGTCGAGAAGATGCTCTTGCCCACCGAAGTCGACGGCGCGACCACGAGGTGAGTCCTGAGATGCCGTGCGAGCATCCTGGCGAGCGCAGTCCTTCCTCAGAGGCGTGTGCGAAGTTGAGGGAGCGACGGGGATGCCGAAGGAGGGGGACCGCGATATTGCGAGGACGGCGCTGGAGCAAGGCTGGCGGGTCCTGGACGGTGCTGATGGGTGCACTGAAGATGGTCACGAGTGGATCTGGCGATCGAGCGTGTTGCGGGCGAGGGAGAGCGCAGCGGAGCGGACTCCCCATCTCTCCCTCTTCTCCGCGGACAACCACAAACACAAACAGCGGGTATCGCACTGCGAGATAGGTCTCCTCGTCTACCCAAACATCTTGAGCTCGATCCGCGGCGCCTCCTCGACCTGCGCGCCGCCCCTCCCCCCTCCTCCGCCCGATCCCTGGCCCACCGCAGCCCGGATGCTCTCCTCCAGCAGCCGCCGCTGCTCCTCGCCCAGCGCGGAGGTCGCCTCCTTGAAATCGGCCGGGTACGCGGTCGCGAGCTTGAGGAGGTGCGACAGCGCGAGCGAGTGCATTGTGGGAGTGGGTTGGGACGCCGACAGCGCAAGGATGAGCGCGGGAAGGATGATCGACAGCGATTGCGTCCCTGCGCGTGAGGTCAGTCGCTTGCACAAGAGCGGTGCGGAAAGCGGTGAACGCACTGCGCTCGGCGGCAACGCTCATAAGCACGGCGATGAGCGCCTTGACCGCCTCGTCCGTCGCCTTGAGCCTGGCATCGTTCGCAGCGTATTTGCGCTCAACCGCGTGCGCAATGAGCTCAATCACCCCCGGGACGAGCTGGCTCGCGCAGAACGCGAGAACGCCCGCCGTCGGGGAGCGCGACGCGGCGAGGAGGAGCGAGGTGAGGCAGTTGAGCGCGGCGGTCGAGGCCTGCGGAGCGCGCATGGTCAGCAATTCATTTCTTCGAACGTAATGAGAGCATGACGCACTTCTCCCTCGCCGTCGAGCGCCGTCTCGATGATGAGGAAGCACGCGTGCTCGACCACCTCGCGGCCGATCTGCATGCCCGGCGGGAGCGACGTGAGGACGAGGACGGCCGCGAGGAGATTATTCTTGCTCTTGAGCACCGCCGAGGGAGACTTGCGGCCGCTGCGAGTGGGGGCGAAGCGTTAGCGTCACACCGGAGGAGGGAGGCGGAGAAGCGCACCGAACGGCGTCGATGTTGAGCATGCACGCGCTGAGCAGCCCGTTGAGCACCTTCGGCAGGACACTCGCCGCGCCGGCATTGGCGAGACCGCGGTCGCAGAGGAGCTTGACGACCGGAAGCGTTGGCGAGACGAGGTCGACCTCGCTCTTCTCGTCCTTGAGCAGGACTGCGGGCGGGTTCGCGGCGTCAGCCTCGCGAAGAGGGGCAAAGGGCGGGGACGTACGAGAGTACGAGTGCAGCGCAACGGCGTAGAGCTCCTCACGCAGGGCAGATGGGAACAGGTCCGCGAGGTCGGCGTACAGCGCGTAGGTGGTGCGGAGGTGCTGGACGTGGAGAGCAGCATTGACGGCGGTCGCTGCGGGCGGGAGGTTCAGTCACGATCGTGGGAGAAGGCAAAGAGGGAAAACGCACGCTTGGTTCCGCTCGTCGTCGCTGGGATCGACTCGCGCAGCACGGTCGTCGCGATCCGCAGGCACTGCATGATCCTCGCGTCCGCCCGCGCCGCCGCGTCGTCACCAACCACCGCCGCGCCGTTCATCCCCGCGCCCTCGCTGGGCAGGTCGCGGACGAACGTCCTCGCGAGCCCGATGGCGATCTCGAGCACGCGGGCCTTGATCTCGGGCCCCTCGGTGATCGCGAGCCGGAGGCAGACGTTGCACAGCTCGTCGAAGAGCGCCGCGTCCTTGAGCACCGCGCCGGCGACGTCCGGGCGCGTGAGGCCGACGAGCGCCTCGAGCGCGATGGACTGCACCGCCGCGGCGGAGGTTGCGCCTGCGGAGGACGCCGTACACAGCGCCTCAAACGCGAGTCCGAAGAGGATCCAGAAGAAGACGGCGGGGTCGTGCCGATGCGGCGAGGGGAGGATCGCCGACTCGTCCTTCGGGTCGAGGCCGTCGATGGCGCGGAGCATGTGCGGGTTCGACGCCTTGAGCAGGGTCGCGACGGCGTGCAGCATCTGCGGCCAAGCGCGCTCGTAGAACTGCGGGTCGTGAGAGGTCAGCTCGCTCTCGCGCTCTAAAGTAAGAGGAGGGAGCGCACCGGCAGCGCCGTCTCGCGCGACAAGCCCGAGTAGACCGAGTCAAACGCCGCGCCGCTCGCGCCCGACTCGCTCGAGGCGACCGCCTCGGGGTCGGTCCGCACGCGGGCGTACTCGCGCAGCGATGCGACCCAGAAGGGGCACAGCAGCGGGAGGTGCGGCCGGATCACGTCCGCGAGGTACGGCTGGCGGACGCTCGCGCTCTGGAACTGCGCCCATGCGGCGAAGATCGACGTCTTGAGCATGACGGCGGCGGTCGAGCTGAGGTCCTGCACGTCGCCGAGCGAGGTCATGTCCGAGTCTGAGGGAGCGAGCGGTTAGGACGCGCGCTAGTGGGGAAGGACCGCGACGCACCCCTGCAGCTCTCAAGCGCAGTGGTGAGCAGCTTGAGGATGCGGCCCATCTTCTCGATCTCCTTGACGACGCCCGAGCCGACGAAGACGGCGCAGACCTGAATCGCCGACGCGAGGACCTCGGGGTACGAGTCGTGCGCGAAAGCGGGCGTGAGTGCCGCAGCGATCGGCGCCTGGAACTGCTCGAGAAGGAGCGCGTCCTCGAAGTCGACGTCCTGCGACGCGCCAAAGTTCTGCTCGCGGTGAAGGGATCAGTCCCGCTCGAGAAAGGCGAAGGAGAGCGAACGCACGTCGATCACGTCCTTGAGGACGACGAGCCCCTCGAGGCGGATCTCCATGACCTGCGCCGTCGACGCCGTGAACGCCATCTTGATCAAGTCGGCGACGCGCGTGATGAGAAGCCCGCGCCGGCTCGCCCTGAGCGCCCTCGCGCGCGCGACGTCAAAGTGCTCGCGGCGCCCGCTGCGGAGCACCGTGACGAACACCTCGTGGAGGCACTGCAGCGCGAAGAGCTGCGTCCGCCAGCGGGAGCTCGCGCGGGCGGTGGGCGCGCCGGGCCGGGCGCCCGTCTCGGCGTCGACGCCGAGGCCCTGCGCCTCCTCGTCTGCGAGTGCGCCGCCCGGCGCGGCGTCGTCGTCGCGCTTCTTAGCATGTGCGAGGGCGACGCCCGCCGAGCGCGACATGATACGCTGGCAGAGGTCGATCCAGCCCGAGGGGTTAGCGTCGGCCGTCTGGCGCAGCCACGACATGATGGCGTCGCGGACGCCCTCGATCGTCGTGTCGTCGTCGAGGAGCGCAAACAGCTCCTGCACGAGCCCGTCGCCGCCGAGCTTGCTCATCAGCGCCGCATCGCGCTGCACTAGCTGGTAGACGCTGTTGACGGCGGCGACCTTGAGCGGCTGCTTGTTGCTCGAGAGCTGCGCGCGGAGGTTGGCGACGAGCGTCGCGTGGTCGAGCGCATCGGGCGCAAAGATGAGGAAGTGCTGCGTCGCGCGGATCGCCTCGACCGCGATGCCGTCGTCGCGCTCGAGGGTGAACTCCTTCAGGAGCACGAGGACGAGCTCGCGGACGCGCTCCGAGTCCTGCAGCTCGGGCCCGAGGACGCCGATGAGCGCGTCCGTGACGCGGCACATGGCCTGGTACGCGGGGAGGTCGCCGCGGAGGTTGACCGAGCCGGGCGTGCCGCCCTCGGGCTCATGCGTGTCCTGCATGTAGAGCTTGCACAGGACCCCGAGGGTGAGGTTGGTGAACGGCGCGTACGAGAGCGACGCCGCGTCGATCACGTGCGAGAGCGACTGGAGCGCCGTGAAGTGCACGAGCGGGTGCGGGTCCGCCGAGAGCGAGAGGAGGACGTCGACGACCGTCTTGAGCACAGGGGCGGCGGCGAGGCTCCCGACGTGCGCGTAGATCTCGCTGAACGCGAGCGCACAGCCCGCGCGGTTGTCAGGATCCGTGTTGCTCACGACCTGGTTGACGCAGAACTGGACCTGGCCGGCCATGAACGACGTCCCGCCGAGGCTCGACAGGCGTCCGAGCGACTCGGCCGCCGCCTGCCGGAGCGCCGCATCGGGGTGCAGGAGCGCCTCCTTGATGAGCTCGCGCATCGGCGCCGCGACCTGGTGCGGGTCAATCGCACGGCGCGCGAGGCGCAACGCGCCGAGGACGGCGGTCACCGCGTTCGCGAGGATGGCCTGCCTGCGGCCGGGGTTCTTGTCGAGGCGGAACGAGCGCAAGTTGTTCCCGAGGATCTGGAGCAGCGCGCCCTGGTTCGCGGGCTCCTGCAGCGGGAAGTACAGCGCGAAGAGCTCGAGCGCGGCGTCGACGAGCCCGACCGCCGGCGGGGGTGCCTCGGGGAGGGGGTCGAACGCCGCGCCGTCGCCCCCCGCGAGCCGCGACCACAGCACGAGCGGGTCGTGCTCGCCCGCGGGGAGGACCGCAGCGCGGAGCTGCGCCTCGATGCGCGCCTCGGCGCGGTCGCGGTTCAGCCTCGCGAGCTTGGCGCCGTTCCCGCCCGCCGCGACGCCCGCGGCGGCCGAGTCGCCCCCGCCCGCAACATCGTTGCGTGCGTCCGCGGCGCAGACGAGGCTCGTCACGCCGTAGGCGAACCCGTCCGTCTCGTCCCAGATGCTCGTGAACGTCCCCGCGCTCGCAGCGGCCTGCAGCGCCGACTCGCCAAAGTAGCGCTCGGGGTCGGACGCGAGCGCGACGACCTGCTGCAGGAGCGGGATCTGGAGTTGCTGTGTTGCGGGCGACTGCCCGAATGCGACGAAGCACTGCAGGAGCCGCCGGCGGTACATGACGTCGCGATCGACGAGCTGCAGCCGCGATGAGGTCGACGGCGCCTGCTCCGCTGCGAGGGCCGGGTGCGCCGTTGCGAACGACTGGTGGAAGGCGATCCCGTTCGAGAGGAGCTGGACGAGGCGGCGCGCGACGTCCTCGGTGACGAGGCCGGCGCTGCCGCCGCTGGAAGATGCCGCCGAGGGCCCGTTGTGACGGAGGAAGCTGAGGATGGCACCGAGGGTGCACTCGCGGATGTGAAGGAGGAACGCCCACTCGTTGTCGCCGCGGACCTGCGCGGCGCTCGCGTCCTTGCTCGTCGGCTTCGGGAGCGCGTTACGCCACAGGAGGAGGAGCTGGGCGAGGTGCAGCCGGACAAAGGTCGGTCCGAGGCTCATCAGCGCGCCGACGAGGATCCACGCGACCTGGATCTCGACGCCCGAGACGTGCAGCTCGTGGTTCCCGCTCTGCTTGAGGAGCTGGATCGCGAGCGACATGCACTTGGCCGACGCGTCGAACGAGACGTACAGCGGCTTGTGCGGCACGAGGTTGATCAGCGCGCCGAGCGCATGCGCGTGCCCGACTGCGCGGCGATGCACCTGCGGGCTGTTGCCCGGCCCGCCGCCGGAGATCAGCGCGAGGTCCTTGTTGAGGAGGTCGGTGACGTGCGTGACGGCGCCGGCGAGGCGGTTCGGCGCCGCGCCGCAGAGGGTTCGGAGCGCCCACGCTGCGGCGACCTGCACGCTGTGGCTCGGGTGCGCCGCGAGCCGCACGAGCGGGTCGTACACCACGTCCTGCACCGCAGGAGGCGCGCACCCGAGGCTCCGCAGGAGCGAGGTCGTCTCCTCGAGCGCGAGCAGGAGCGCCTGCTTGCTCGGGCCGGGCGTATTGGGCATGAGCGACGGCCACTTCGCGAGGTACAGGCTCGCGACCTCGCGGAGGGCGGCGATCTGCCCCGCCTCGGAGAGGAGCTGCGCCGAGACGACGTCGCGGAGGAGGATCCCCGCGGCCTTGCGCGCAGCGAGTGCGTCGTACCGCGCCTTGGCGGGGTCGATCCGCTCTGCCGCGCGCGCGTTCCAGCCGATCCAGCCGAGGCCGGCGGCAGCGCCGCACCCGAGCTCGTCGACGATGTGCCGGAGCACGTCGGGGTAGAACTGCTCGACCCACGCCGCGCCGAGCGTCTTGAGCAGCTCGGCGTAGACGTCGACGAGGGCGTTGCGGAGGCGGCGCGACGTCGAGCTCGGTTGTACACGCCCGAGAGCTGCGCGAGCATCTCGAGCGGCGAGAGGAGCGTCTTGCCCTGGCCGTCGGCGCCCGTCGTCGGCGCCGATCGTCGGGTACCCGTCGTCCTCCTCGCCGCCGTCGCCCGCGCCGCCGTCCTTGCCCTTGCGCGCGGGCGGCGGAGGCGGCGGCGCGGCGCTCCCCTCCTCCTGCGTCGCGGCGAGGAGGCCCGCGATCAGGCGCGAGAGCGACCGGCGCGTGACAAAGTCGGCGGGCTCGATCGCGCGGTACGCGGGCGTCAGGACCTCGTTGATATCGGCGAGGGTGGCGTACGTCCCCTCTGCGGCCGAGAGGGCGAGTAGGCACTGCGGGAGGAGTATAAGCGTGAGAGGCGACTTGAAAGCGAGGGAGCGGGAACGCACGTCTGCGCAACCGCGAACAACGGCCCCAGCCTTGTCTGCGAGGCCGGCGCGGAGAGCCTTGAGGGTGTCGCGGGTCGTCTGTTCGCTCAGGGAGCGGGCGACGACGGTGATGACCTTGCGGAGGCAGGCGAGGGCGGCGTGGCGGAGGATGACGGGGTGGGAGGCGGTGCGGAAGATGCGCGTGGTGGTGAGGACGATCTCGATGTAGAGGCTCATGACGTGCTGGCCGTGGACGGCGTAGACCTCGCCGAGAGCGTGAGCGGCGGCGATGCGCCACTCCTTCTCGCGCTCGGGAGCGCCCTTGGTGTCGGAGCCATTGAGGGCGCGGAGGAGGGACTGTGCGAGGTCGAAGAGGCCCTTGTGGTCGCCTCTGCGGAGGAGGGCGACGAGGATGCGGGCGATGAGGGCGCGCGCGGGGCGACCTGGCTTGACGGGTGCGGTAGCCGAGGGTGCGGGCGGGTGACGAGGGCGACGAGGGACTTTGTGAGGTCCTGCTGGTGCTTGAGGACGATGTCCTGCGTTGACACCGCGAGTCAGTGCGAGGTCACGCTGAGGACGGGGCGATGAGGAGGCGGAGATGAGCGACGACGCCTCGAGCGAAGTTTCGCTTCGTGCAGTGCCCCGTGCAGTGTGTACGGGTACTCTAACCACGCGCAGCTCTTCCCGCGCTGTGGATCGCTGGGTTGAGGTCCCCCCACCTGTCGCTCCTCGTCCGGTCCTCGCCCTTGACCTCGTCCAGCGGGAGTAAGGGCGTGCGCCTACCTGCGGGAGTGCCTCCACGGCGCGTTCTGCGGCGCTAAGCCAGTTCAGGAGGAAGAGCTCTGCGCGTTCGGCCTGTGCGCTCGCGACGAGCTTCGCCCCGTCCCACACGAGATCCTCCTCGTCGGGCGGGGTGCCCTGCAGCGGGGCCATCCTGCTCGGTCTGGCTCGCAAAGGGAGAGAAGCGGCGAGTCCCGCAGAGAGACGGAGCGAGGAGGAGCGATCAGGAGGAGCGCGTCCGTCTCGAGGACGGGACTCAACCCGTTCCAACCCTTCGTGGGAGCATCCTGCCGCGTGCAATGCACTCCACTCATCCTCACAGAGCAGCCCTCCGAAAGAGACCCGCTCCCGTACAAGTCGCCTCGCCCTCTCCCTCCTCGCACGCGTCAAGCACACCCCTCCTTGCACGCCGCTACGGCACCCAGATCCGGCTAAAGCCCTGCACTTCGCTCCTGCACGTCGGACACAAGCTCCCGCCTCCTCCTCCTGCGCCGCCCGCACCGTCCATCCCCCACCGCTCGTCGTCCGGTCCGCGAGCGACGCGCGGCACCCCTCGCACAAGCAGAGGCAGCCTGCGCGCGGGCGGTTCGTGAGCAGAGAAGGAGCGGGAAGGAGGACGCACGACACGGCCACAGGACGATGCACCGCTCTTCGACCGTGCACACGACGCAGAACCTTGCGCGCTCCTCGCGCCACTGCGCGCTCCGCTCTTCGAGCTCCTCCGCCGCGGGCCGCGCCCCCGGGAGAGACGCGAGCACGTCGCTGCGCCGGGCGGCGATCGCGCTCGAGAGCGCTGCGGCGGGCGCGGGCGACCCGCCGGAAGACGAGGGGAGCAGCGCGGTACCGCCTGCGGGTGAGCGGGCCGTTCGACGCGCGCGCGAGCTGGTGCGCGAGGAGGTACGGCGCGAGGGCCTCGCCCTCGGCGTCGTCGGTCGCGGCGGCAGCGACGAGCGCGAGCGGCGGGTCGTCGTCCTCCGCGTCCGCGCTGGGGGAGGGCGACCTCGCCGCGCGCCGGACGAGTCTCCCCTCGACGTCGTCGTCGTCGTCGTCCCACTCGTCCCACTCGGACTCGCTCCCCTCCTCCCCTCGCGGCACCCACTCGCCATCCTCGTCCTCGTCCTCCCCGCCCTCCCTCCGCTCCCACTCCGGCGACCCGCGCCGCTCCTCCGCGCCCCACCCGCGCTCCAGCTCCCACTCCTCGCTCCGCCACCCCACACTCGCCGCCGCGCCCCTGACCGCCCTCCTCACGGCCCTCCACGTCCGCCAGAGCACAAAGAGCCCGACGCGCGCGACGAGGCCGCCAAAGGCCCACAGCGCAGACTTGCGCTCCCCCTCGAGGTGCGCCAGCCCGCCGGTGCTGCGCCCGGCTGCGCCCCACTCGCCCTCTGACTCGCCCGGCGCCGCCGAGGCGTCGACGCTCACGCGGCGGATCTCGCGCGCGAGCCCCGCGGGCCCCTCCACCGGCGCATCGAAGAGGACTCGCCCCCCCTGCCGAGCGTGACGCCCTCGCCCCGTCCCCGCTCCCGCTCGGCGCGCACCGCCGGCCCATGCAGCTCGCAGCGGTCGTCGCCGCACGGAGGGGGGTCGACCAGAGCCGAGCTGCTCGAGGTGCGTCGCGAGCGCGAGGGGGAGGAGCTGCACTGGGTCGAGCTCGAGCGCGAGGCCCGAGAGGCGCGTCGTGCTGAGGAGGTGGGTCGAGTACCTAAGGCGAGGGCCGATTAGTCGGGCGAGCAACGGAAAGAAAGGAGGGCACGCACTTGATCAGAGCGACGGGGTAGTCTTCCTCGCTCGTCGGCGACATGGCCGGGTGTCCGACGACGTTCTCGAACGAGGCTGCTGCCGCGCGCGAGGAGAGAGGAGGTCAACACGAGCGTCGATGGCACGAGCGCGGGCGCGCGCAACGCACCTCCTCGCCCCGGATCACCGCCGCAAGCGCCTTGACCGCGACGCTCGCGCCGACAACGACCTCGAAGCAGATCTCGGGGACCTTGTTGAGCCAGACCGTGCCGAACTGCTCGGCCTCTGCGGCGCGCTGCGCCGCGCTGGTCGGGACGAGGCCCCAGACGACGGCCCAGCTCCTGAGGGCGAAGAATTGCTGCAAGAGGGAGAAGAAGGCCGTGATCGGGAGGCGGTACTTGCGGGGGGAGGTGCGGCGGCCGGGGGAGGGAGGCGGCGAGAGGAGGAAGTGCGCGCAGTATGAGAGCTGCAGCGCGACGAGCTCGAGGAGGAGCAGCACCAGGAACGTGTACAGGTTCGTTGGCGGTCGCCACGTGCCCTCGCCCTCACCCGCGGCGTCCTCGCCCGCGGCTCGCCGCGCAGGGGACGAGTGCACGTGCAGGAGGAACGAGAACGAGAGCAGGTTCAGGTGCTGCGTGTTGCTCGTGTCGTCTGCCAGCGCGCGGACAAACGTCTCGCACGTGAGGCCGAGCGCGGCGGCGACGAACGCGCTCCAGAGGAGCGCGTCGTGGTCGACTGCGCGCGCGAGGTCGGCCGCGCTCGTCGCGCCGAGGAGCGACCCGACCTGGCCTGTCCCGGCCCACGCCGTCGACCAGACGAGGAGGCGGAGCGCGCCGCGGCACGCGTGGCCGAGGAGCGTCGCGTGCCCGCCCTCTGCGCTGACGGGGAAGACCCACGCGACGCTCCTCCCGTGCGCGAGCGCGATGGCGATGAGGCAGGCGACGGCGACGCGGAGCATGATGAGCATGCCCGGGGCGCGGAGCCCGACCTGGACTGCGGGGCGGAGGACGCGGTGCATCGCGGTGCGGACGCCGGCGTTGTGGGTCCGCGCGGGGGTAGTGAAGGCCTGCCTGGGGGGGACGAGGTGGCGGATGCGGTGGAGGAAGAAGGCGAGGGCGAGGGTCGCGAAGAGGTACGGCGACGTGAGGTAGGTGATGGGCGCCGGCAGCTGGATGGGGGCGGAGGGTGCGGCGGCGGCGCTCGACGAGGCGGACCCTGCAGCCGATAATGACGCCGACGAGCGTGCCGTGTTGAGTGCGCCTTCCACCGCTCGCCCCGCCCCTCCTGGACCCTGCGTCGAGAGGAAGGCGGGGACGAAGCGCTGTACGGGGCTCGGGAGGTGTCGGGCTGCGAACCTCGGGGGGACGAGGACGATGGCGCCTGCGCGCTGGACGGTCGCGCGGAGGAACGAGGGCTGGTCGCGCGCGAGGGTCTGCGCCGTCTCGCTGGTGGTCTCCATCGTGCGCGCGCCTCTCTCCAGTGCGGTGCGGAGGAGGAGCGGGTCGCGCGAGATGACGGGCCGAGGACGAGGTGGGGCGAGTGCGGGCGAGCGGTGGGCGGGGTTCTCGGACGGTGCGAGTCGATCTAGCGAGTCTAGGAGAGCGTACGAGCTGTCGCTGGCCCAGTCGGGGCGAGAGGGCGGGAGGGACGAGGGAGAGGAGCGAGGCGAGGGGGGGTCGCCTCCTCCCCTCGCCTCTCCTCGCCACCCACAGCCTCTGCCGCAGATCTGCTGATCCAGATCGCCTCGGCCTGAGCTCACTGCGCCCCTCCGACTCGAACCAGCCCCTGGCGTGCCCTCTGTCGCGCCGTCCTCCTCCTCATCACCCGCCTCGCTCCCCGCCCCGTCCACCGCGTGGAGGAAGGAACGCGCACGTGCATCACTCCGACGAACACTCAGGATGGCCTACCCGCCGACCCCGCAGCAGCAGCAGGCCATCTACGCCCAGCTCCATGCCCAGCAGCACCCCCTCGCCGCAAAGCCCCCCTCGCAGCAGCACCAGCTCACACAGGCTCAGGCCCAGTACGCCCAGATGCAGGCGCAGGCACTCGCACGCGCGGGAGGGAATCCCCAGCTCCAGGCCCAGTCCGTTCTCCTCTCCTCTGTCTCTCCCCTCGAGACGCGTCCTGACCCTTCCCCACGCTCGCAGGCAACTCCGTGCAATGTCCCAGGCTGCGGCAGTAGCAACAGCTCAGCAGCAGGGCGGCGCGCAGGCCGTCCCCGCCGCCGCCGCACCCGCCGCCGCCCCGCCCGCCGGCGTCTCCACCCGCGAGCGCGACGTCGGCGACGGCGACGACCACTACCGCAACGCCAAGTGCGCCTCTTCCCTCCTGGCCACGCTGGACACCGCTGACACTCCCATACGCAGACGCCGCAAGCCGACGGACCGCTCCCTCCCCAACTCGTTCACGCCCGCGCTCCCCCCGTCCATCGAGCTCGGCGCGTCCGATACCGCGCTCGCTTCGTCGCTCGACTCGCTCGACAAGCTCGGCGACGCGTACAAGCGCTTGCAGGACATCGAGCGCAAGGTCGACTGGACCGTCGCGCGCAAGGCCGTCGAGGTCGCCGAGAAGGTCTCGGGCGCCGGTGGCCGCGGCGAGCCTGTGCGCCGCCCCTCCTGCCGCTCATCTGGAATGAATGCTGACGATCACGCGCTGTGCAGTTCCGCCGCACGCTCCGCATTCACGTCACTGCGACGGCGCGCGACCAGCCGTGGCAGCTCTCGGCGGACGAGCTCGCCAAGGAGGGCGACAAGGACGCCGTCCCCGCCGCCGAGGTCAAGACCGAGGGCGGCACCAACAGCGAGGCCAAGGTCCGGGTCCCGCGCGTCGAGGTGCGCGTCACGGGCGAGGTCCTCGAGGTGCGTCCCCCCTCTCCGCTCCTTCTCCGGGATCCAGCTCACACCCCCGCGCACGCAGGACGAGCGTTACCCCGCGTCGTCGACCCCGTTCACGACCTTCCTGCACCGCCTCGTCCTCGAGACCCCCGCGCGCGACCCCTCCGTCACCCCCTCGGGCTCGCAGCCGCTCTCGTGGACCCGCCCGCGCGAGCTCCAGCCGGGCGCGAAGCTCCCCTCGGCGCTCGAGTGCTCGCACCCGCTCTCGGCGCCGCAGGCCGAGGGAGCGGAGACGGCGCTCCGCCTCCGCCTCGCGCTGTACGTGTCACACCCCGCGGGCGAGCGCTACGCGCTGCACCCCGAGCTCGCGAGCGTGCTCGATACGAGCGAGGCGGATCGCGTAGGCGTCCTCGAGGCGCTGTGGGCGTACGCGAAGAGCAAGGGGCTCGTCGTCGAGGGGCAGGAGGGCGGCGCGGCTGGCGCGGCGAAGAGCGGGATCAAGACGGACGACCGGCTCAAGAAGGTGCGCCGCCCTACTTCCTCGTGCCTGCGCTCTGTGCTGACCTGCGCGCGCGCAGTTCTTCGGCAACGTCCCGCTCGTCGCGTTCCACCACCTCCCCGAGTACCTCAACCGTCTCCTCCTCGCGCCCCCTCCGCGGCAGTTCGCGCTCTCAATCCCGCTCTCCGCCGCGGCCTCTTCCACCCCGCAGCACTTTGCGTTCGACACGCCGCTCTACGTCCCCTCGCCCGTGCAGCCCGCGCTGGACAGCGCCTCGCGCGCGCTCTCGGCGCTCAACTCGCCCGCGTCGAGCCTCGCAGCCGAGCTCCAGGCCCTCGACGACAAGCTCGCGCTCAACGCCCTCTCAGCCAGGCAGCACGCCGCGCAGCTGCACGCCCTCCTCGGCTTTGCGCGCGACCCCGTCGCCTTCCTCGAGCGGTTCGTCGCCACCCAGGCCGGGTCGCTCGACCACCTCCTCAGCGCGTCGGCGACGGGCGGCCCGGGCGCCCTCGCCGGCGGGAGCGACGGCGTCCTCGGCGCGCGGTGGCGCGACGAGATCCGCCACGCCGAGACCTGGGACCGTCCCTGGGTCCGCGAGGCGGTCGACGTCTGGGCCCTGAGGGACGCCGAAGGCGCCAAGGCGCGCCTCCGCCAGCAGCAGCAGCAGCAGCAGGTCCAGCAGCAGATGCAGCAGGCGCAGATGGCCCAGATGCAGGCGGGGATGCAGGCGGGCGCGTATGCGAGGCGGTAGGGCTTTGTACGGGTGCAATGGCTGTCCTCTTTCCTGGATTGTGCGCGCACGAAGAGGACGGAGAGGGAGGATACATCGTGCACTGCGGACTGCCTTGAGAAACGCTCTACTGCCGCTACCACCCGGGAAAGAGGGCCGCCATGCACAGCTCACTGCAGCCGCGCAGTGCCTGCTCCGTGAGCTCGATGACCTGCGCTTGTGCTCGTCAGCCCGCGCAGCACTGGAGAAGGAGAGAAGGCCGAGCGCACCCGCTGGATATCGGGCCGCTCCTCAGGCTTGACGCGGACCATCGCGCGCACGAGGTCGCGGAAGCTCTCGCTGTACTGGCCGTCGTCGGGGAAGGCGTACTTGCCGCCCATGGCGGCCATGGCGATCGACCCGCCGTGCTCCGACTGCTGCGCCGTCTCGAAGGGGGACGTCCCGTACGCCATGGCGAAGAGGGTGCACCCGAGAGACCAGATGTCGACTGCTTCGGTCAGCTCGGTGCCCGTCTTGACCTGCGCAGGTGCGGATGGACGGGGTGGGTCAGCGTTGTGCGTCTTCCCGTATGCGAACGCGGGCAAGCCGTGCTGTGCGCACAGGCCCGCAGCGATAGAGCGCGCGAGCCGACTCACGTCAAACAGCTCTGGTGCACGGAACGGCATCGAGCAGTGCTCGGCCGCGAGGTCCTGCTGCAGGAGCGCGACGCGGCGGTCGGGGATGGGGATCCTTGCGGGGAGCGCCGAGCCAAAGTCCATCAGGACGGGCGTCGCGCCATCGTCGGCGAGCATGATGTTTGCCTGCGCGTACGCCGGGGAGTGAGCGGGTTGAGAGAAGGAGGGAGGGGGAGAGGACGCACAGGCTTGATGTCCCGGTGTGCCCACGGCGACACGCCCCTCTGCCCACCCGTGTCGACCTCTGCGCCCTCCTCAAGCGTCCCGCCCGTCGCCCTCTGCCCATCGCCGCCCGGTCAAGCACCGTCGCGCCGTCGTCCTCCCCCATGCCCGGCGCGCCCCGCTCGCCCTCGTCCTCCTCAAGCTGCTGTCGCGCGCTCTCGAGCCCGCCGATGAGCGCCTGCCCCTCGTTCGTCCCGCTGCGCAAGCCGCCCGCCTCGTCCTCGTCCTCCTCGTCATCGTCGAGGAACTCGTCCATCTCCTCCGCAGCCGTCGACTCGCCGCCCTCCGCGTCCGACCGCGGCGGGTACGCCTGCGCGCCCATCTTGGGCCGGCGTGCGCGCCCGCCGGGGGTTGCGGAGCGCGCGGACGGCCCCGCCTGGTGCGTGTGCATTGCGCGGACGGCGCGGCACGTCCCGTAGAAGATGGAGAGCATCTGCTTCTCGGGGTAGCGCGTGCCGTTCACCGCGTTCGCGGAGATAACGTTTTGGACGCTGCGCGCGCGTGCGTAGGTTCAGCTACGTGCGAAGAAGCGGGAAGAGGGAGGAGCGCACGTTCCGTTTTTGTAGTAGGGCAGGAAGAGCTGCGCGCGTGCAGAGTGTCAAATTCGTCGTTGCATCGAAAGAAGAGGCGTGAGGCGTACGTAGATGACCTTGCCGTCGCCCTCGCGGTCCTGGACGACGCAGCTGTCAAGGCAGCGGATGATATTGGGATGCCGGAACCGCTTGTAGGCTGCACGTCCGGCGAGACAGTCGATCAGCTCGTGTTTCTAAGAGCGGAACCAGTCCTGGACGACGGTGAGCGCGCGGACACACCCTCGACCTCCTTGAGGGCGGCCTTGACAGAGTCGGAGCCGAGCGGGCAGCGGATCTTCTTGAGGGCAAAGAGGCGACCGGATGCGTTGTCCTGAGCGAGGTAGACCTGCGTGCGTGCTCGTCCCCCGTGAGTGAAGTGGGGCAGAGCGCGGGGCGGGAGAGGAGGGGGGTCGTGGACGGACGTAGGAGAAGCCGCCCTCGCCGAGCAAGCGGAGGACCTTGAAGCTGCGGCCGTTGAGTTTGAGGGTTGCGTCTGTGGGTTGCACGTGCGCGTGAGTTCCCCCGTGCGGTGTGAGGCGCTGCGGGAGGTCCGCGGGGCGGTGCACGACGAGGCGAGGGCGAGGGCGCACCCGTCTTGCAGCAGGACCCGGCGAGCGCGTAGAAGGCGTCCTTGGCGCTCTCGAGCAGCGCACGTGCGTCCATCGCACCTTCAGCGGGAGAGGGGAGCGAAGCGAGGAGGACGAGAGCCGCGCCGAGCGATCAAGGCGGGGAAACGCTCAACTCGCGCGAGGAAACGCCTGTGGGTGCTCAGAGGCATCTCTCAAGTGGCTGGAGAAGCCCCGAGGGTCAGGCGAAAAAGACTCGCAGAAGAAGCAAGAGAAGAGGCGGCCAAGTCCCCCTGTCATCTTCGTACAAGGAGAAGAGGACAACTGCGTCTATAGCAACCCGGCAGCCTTCTCCGCGCGCCATCACCGTCTACAGCTTCGCCAAGACAGGGCACTCGCCCTCCACCGGCCCTTCCGCGCGGGGCCGCCCCGCCTTGCCCCGCTGCTCGCTCTCGACCCACTCCGCAACCGCCTTGCACAGCCCATCCACTTCCCCCTTCGTATTACCCGCATGCAGGCATACACGTACGCGCTCCTCGCCCCGCGGGACCGTCGGGTACGTGATGGGGCGGACGAGGAACCCGCGCGTGCGGAGGAAGGCGGCGAGTCGGCGCGGAGAGGCGATGAGGAGGGGGATGATGGGCGACGTAGGAGGGTGCGGAGCGGTGTTGGAGAACGAGAGCGCGAGGAGATGTGGCGGGAGGGTAACGGGCGAGGTGGGCGGGAGGAGGGCGGAGAGGCGGGAGACGAGGTGCGAGGCGAGCAAGTGGACGTGTGCGGCGGGCTGTGGGGAGATGGCGTCAGTCAGGTACTCCCGGACGCAGTCAATACTCCGAGAAGGAAAGGCGACGCACCTCCTCGCTCTCTCCCTCTTCGAGCATCTCGACCGACTTGACCACCGCAAGCGCGCTCAGGTGCGTCATGACCGTCGAGTAGATGAGCGGGCGCGCGTAGTTGATCAGGTAGTTCCGGATGAGCGGCGAGGCGAGGACGGCGGCTGTGTGCGGGCGGTCAGCGGGCGGGTCACGAGCGTGAGAAGGCGGGGACAGCGCACCTCCGCTGCAGGCCATCGCCTTGCCGAACGTGTGAACGCGCACGGTGATGCGGTGGTCGAGGCCAAGCGCTGAGACGAGCCCGCGTCCCTTCGCGCCGTAGAGTCCGGTCGAGTGGGCCTGCTCGGGAGCGGAGCGAAGTGAGCGGTACTCCGAACAGCGAGAGGCGCGGCGACGCACCTCGTCGACGACCATGTGCCCGTTCCCTCGCGGCAGTATCCGCTCGAGGCACTCGACCATCTCCCGCAGCGGCGCGAGGTCGCCATCCATCGAGTAAAGCGACTCGACGCCGACCCACACGCTGCTCCCGCCCTCCTTCACGCGCTCGTCCCGCTCGGCAATCTCCCTCAGCGCGCGCTCGAGCTCCTCGACGCGGTTGTGCCCGAACGCCCGTCTCCGCTCCTTCGGCACCCTGCTCGCGCGCATCCCGTCGTGCATGCTCGCGTGCACGAGCTCGTCGTGGACGATCCAGTCGTCCGGGCCGGGGAGGCACGCCCACAAGCCGGCGTTGGCGTCGAAGCCCGAGTTGAAAAGGAGCGCGGACGGCGCGTTGAAGAAGGACGCGAGGCGGTGCTCGAGCGAGGCGTGCAGGGGGGTGTTGCCGTCAAGAAGGCGCGAGGAGGGCGGGCCGTACAGCGGCGTCTTCGGGTCGGAGAGCGCGGCGGTGAGCTTTTGTCGCAGGAGGGTGAGCGTGAGAAGGAGAGGTAGTCGTTCGAGGAGAAGTCGACGAGGGAGGTACTGGTTGGTGGGGACGGGTCGAGGGCGCGGAGCATCTGCCTCGATGCCCGCGAGGCGAGTGCGCTCTGCAGGCGCTGCTCAAGGGCGGCCATCTGCGGATGGGTGAAGGAGGGTCAGGTACAATTGCTGGAGCGCGACGGAGGTGGTTGCGGTCGGCATTCCGAGCGGAAGAACGACGGCTGGCCGGGCGCAGGTCGCTCCCAGCTGATCGCGCCGTCTCCTGCTGTGCTGAGCCACCCGAGGACACGTCTCACTGCGCGTGGATCGAACAGCGGAGTGGGCGCTCCTTCCCGCTCGACCTGCTGAAGGCGATGGTGCCGCGCCCTCGCCTTCGAAGGTCGCCAGACTCCGAGTATACAGCCGATGCGGCCATCGCCACACGCTGCGCCCATCTTCACGCCCCGCGAAGCCACTCGAGCGCCGCCATCTTGCTCGCGCGGCGATCCGCTCGCAGATTCCCCAACCTCGCGACGGCGGCAGATCCCGGAGCGCGAGCATGCAGGCAGAGTCTCAGAGCTCGAGAGGAGACACATGACCAACCAGCACAGCGATCCAAGCGAAGACGAGCGGGGAGAGGAGGACGAGCGAGGGAATACAGAAGCGCAAGTGTATGCGGGACTATGGCGGGTGTAATGGGAATACAGCTGAATACAGTTGCTCCCCCACATTCGGGTTTCCCCGCATTCTCTCCCCCGCGCTCTTCGCCGTTCGCCTCTCTCCTTCCTTCCCTCTCCTCGCTCTTCGCACTTTGCACGAACTCGCACTCGCACGCTCTCACACCGCTCTCACTCACAACACACAGTGGGTCTCGCGCTTCTTCCCGCTTGAACGGACGAGGGGAGTGGCTGGTCTCGTGACCAGGCTTATCTCGCACGCAACTCGTCAAGTGCGAGGGCGTGCGCTCGCTCAGCAGTGCGGTGTAGGTGCTGGCGAGACCTGGGCGGGTCCATGGGGCGGTCTGCACTGTGGAGAACGAGCGCGGCGACCGCCGGTGACGAGGCGGGACGGAGGCAGTTGAGCGGGATGCAGGCAGTCGAGGACGCGGTGGTGCTCGTCGGAGGCCAAAGACTCTAGGACCGCTCAGCATCGCCGCACACGAAGAACTGGCGCTAACTCGACCGCCCTCACCTCCCCACTTCTGCCCAAGATGCCTGTCACCACCATCCAGTCCGAGGAGCAGTACCTCAAGGCTGTTCGTTTAGTTCTCTTACTGCTTCGACGTCTCCGCTGACGATGCACCCCGCGCACAGATTGCCGACTCGGGCGTCGCCGCCGTCCAGTTCGTTGCCCCGTGGGATGAGACACATATAACACCCACGCAGCAAGGCCATCTCGCCTAAGTTCCGCGAGTACGCCAACAACCCGCGCTGGAAGGACATGAAGTTCTACCGCGTCGACATCTGTGACCAGCAGGTGCGTCTTCTCCCGCCTCCATCCGACCACACAAGCTCATCTTTTGCGCGAGCAGGAAGTCGCAATGGACGCGCACGTCGAGATGGCGCCGACGTTCCACTTCTACCGCGACGGGTCCAAGGTCAAGGAGTATGTCGGGTCGTCGTACCCGGCTCTCGAGGTGCGCCCCATCTCCTCCATCCCTTCCGAGCGTCTTCTCTGACGCATTGGCACCCGCAGCGCACCATGGGCTCGGTCCTCAACGGCAACTAGCCGCCCTCGCATCTCGCATCGCATCGCATACCCGCCTCGTTCTCCCTATCCCGCTTTCTCTCGGTCTCGCTGTACACCCCTCGCAGGCTCGCTGGGCTCAATGCGGATGGGGAAAAGGAGGAGGAGGTGTGCGTCTCGTCTGTAGCTTCTCGTCTGAAAGTCTCGTCGGTTCTCTTCGTTCCCGCTTCGTTTCTCTGAAGCTCCCCTGCCAGCCTTCGTCTCGCGAGCTCGACGAGCGAGTCTAGGTAGAAGCCGTGCCGCCATGACATCCAGCTGCGCTGGCATGCTTCGTCGCCCTCCCTCGTCGACGCCGCGCCCCTGCTCGGGCTCGACTATTGCGATTCGCCAAGCATGCCCGTCTTCCCCCTCCCGCTCTCGCTGTACGCCGTCCTTGCCGCACAGTCCAGTATGGGGTTCTCTCCGCTGCGCTCGCCTCCGAGCACCGCAAGGTCGGCGTGGGTTTGGGAAGGCCGCCTCGCTCAGCGGCGAGGACACGGTGGTCCGCTCAGCGCGCCGGCTTACCTTCCGCACAGCCAGAGCTACGAAGGTGCACCAGCGCATCGCTGCTGCCGTAAGCCGCAGCGCAGCGGTGTTGGAGCTGCCGAACACAATCAGTGCTGCATGCGAAGCGAGGGCAACGTTCGCTGTCCACGGACGGGCGATTTTCTCTCGTGTGGGTTCCGCGATATCTGCGGAGGAGAAAGACCCGCGAACCGGAAGGTAGAAGCAGAACAAGGAGAGACAGGAAGTGCAGGATGGGGGATGATGGATGGAATTCAATGAGCGACGAATTTCGCACGCAGCGGGAGTGCGCGGCGCTTTCCAGCGCTGGGGACGAAGTCTTGGTCGTGGAAGCAGGTTCGCAGCGATCTCGAGAGGACCTGGTTGCGAGAGGACACGACAGGGCGAGTCAGACGGCAGGAAGCGTCGGCGAGAAGTGGGTCAGGCTCCTGCCAAAGCCGCCCAGACGAGGGGAACATCGACTTCTACAGCCGAGAAACCCGTAGCGAGGGGGGATAGCCGGGTGTTCAGGCTGGAGAAAAGCAGGCTTCGCGACAAGCGCGTTTGGAGGCTGCGCCCCCGTGGTGTGATGCGGTCCTGCGAGGACAGAGGGCAAGGAGACCGGCCGACAGCACGCATATGTAGACCTCAGAGCGAGAAGATGAACTGACGAGGGCGACGGCGCCCATACCCGTGCGAGAGTCCGTCAACGCGACGAGAACCGCCAAGGGCGGGAAAGAGCGGGCGACGGGTGTATCACGCCGTGCCAAGCGGGCGCGAGGATCACAACAGCGACACCGCGAAGAGGATATCGAGCTGGGGAGCGAGTCAGCACGGGCGTTCGAGCATGTGCAGGCAGCGAGATGACCCGGCGAGGAGGAGGAGAGTGGAGACTGGGGACGGGTTCAGCGGCAGCGGGGCAGGCGGAGGCCAGCGAGAGCACGAGCGGAGTAGCTGTGCGGACGAGTCTAGCGAGGCAGAGTCGCTCCCAGCGTCGTCGCGTGACTTGTCGCGAGGAGAGGGGAGCCGCTCGCTCGCGTCTCTCCTCCTCCGCACACGCCACTCGAGCCAGGTCAGTCCCGAGTGCCGTAAACCCCTTCTGCAGGGACTGTACTCACTCCCTCGCCTTGCCCCGGCCTGCCAGTTCCTCCCCGTCGGCGTCATCGCTCGTCTCCCCGCCTCATCTCCCGACACTCCTCCGTGCGTCCACCACACCTCGCTGGGTCTCGCTGCTTGTCTGCGCTTGCTGGTGGAGTACGTCTGGGAACGTGGGCGAGCGGCACGGCCTCGGCATGTCTGGCCCGCGAGTTGGCGACGCAGTCATCGGCGCGGCGGGGAGAGGTCGAAGCGGCGGACAATGCTCCCAAGCGCGAAGGAGGGCTCGGGGGATGCGGCGAGGGGGACTTACTTCGACGACAGATGATGCGCTCGAGGCATCTGCAGGACTCGCACCCACACCGACCCTCCCCCTCCCGCCTCGAACCGCTCGCTGACCTCCTCGCTCTCCCTGCACCCTCTGCCCGCTCTCCTCCTTTCCCACGTCGCGCACTCGCATCTCGCCCCTTACACCGCGCCGCGACCCGCTTGGACAGACCCGCACCGCCTTCACCTCGCAACGACCCGCCATGTCCTCCCCGCGCAGGCGAATCGAAACCGATGTCATGAAGCTGTGCGTCGCCTTTGTTCCGCTGCATCTGCGTACGGCCCGCTCAAGGGTGCTCCGAACGGGCGCGCTTATCGCCTTCAGGCTGGAGCTGACCACCGTTCTCCCCTCCTGGACCCGCGACTACTCCTGCCGCAACACTCCCTACAACTTGATTACGCCACCCGGCCGCCGCTGCAACCACACACAGTCTCATGAGCGACTACGAGGTGAATCTCGTCAACGACAGCATGCAGGAGTTCTACGTCAAGTTCAAGGGCCCGGCCGAGAGTGCGTCTGCGCCTCTCCCTCTTCCCCCCCCCGCGCCTGACCGGCTCGAGCGGAGATAGGTGTTGAGAGCGCCCGCTAACGAAGGTCCGTCGCGCGCAGCCCCGTTCGCAGGCGGCGCTTGGAAGGTGCACGTCGAGCTGCCTGACGGGTACCCGTACAAGTCGCCCTCGATCGGCTTCACCAACAAGATCTTCCACCGTGAGTCGCGGACGAGACGCAACTTCTGTGGAGCGGCGATGTAGCGGTCGTGACGGTTCAGCTTTCGCCGAGACCGCTCGACGACCGCATCTCCTTCGATACCCCGGCCGAACCGCCCGCTCACGCTGCCACGCCCCACCCGCCCGCAGCCAACATCGACGAGCTGTCCGGCTCGGTCTGCCTCGACGTGATCAACCAGACGTGGTCGCCCATGTTCGACATGATCAACATCTTCGAGGTCTTCCTCCCGCAGCTCCTCCGGTACCCGAACGCCGCCGACCCGCTCAACGGCGAGGCCGCTGCGCTGCTCATGCGCGACCAGAAGGGGTACGACGCAAAGGTTAGGGGTGAGTCGCGCTCGTTTGCGTTCGCGCGGGTATCGCCCGTTGAGCGCGAGGATTCGCACGTCGCGTCGCTCGGTTCCCCGACTGAGCTGCTTCCCCCCCGTTCGCAGAGTACGTCCAGAAGTTCGCCAGCACGGGCGCGTCGAACGACTCGGACGGCGACGGCTCGGACGACAGCGACTCGGACGTGAGTTCGCGCTGTTCGCCTTCTCCGCGCGGGCGTACACCGCTCGTCTCGGGAGTCGGTTGCTTACGGCATGCGCTTGCAGGACGACGACGACAACAATAACTACAGCGCGGGCGAGGACGACGGCGTTGAGGACATGGAGGTCTAGCGCCGCCCCTCCTCGCCCCGTTCCCTGTCTCGCTTCGCCTCCCCCGCCCGTCTTTCCGCATTGTCTCGCTCGCCTCTACGGCTTTCTGCCTCGCCCTGTTCTGCCACCCTATTGTCGTACTAATGCCCCCCTGCGCCTCCCTTCACCCCTTCGCCTTTCGTTCATCGTTCTGCCCCTTCCCTTGTCCTCCCCCCTTGCGTCTTCTCCGCCCCCCATGCTCTGCCTCGCTCTTTCAGCATTGTAGTCTCTGCGCGCGCTCTCGGTATCTTGGCCCCGTTCTTGCAACTTGTAGATCGACTCCCCTCCGCTCTCTCTCCCTCGTCCACGTCGGGTTTCCTCTCCTCGCGCGATCGCACTCTGCGTCCGAGATGGAGGGCACTCTCGGCGAGGCGGTGCACGTCTCTGTCGCTTCCCTTCGCGCTGCGCTTCTGGCTTGTGCTCTTGAGCTCCAGCTCCCCGAACCGGCGCCGCTCCTTCCGCTTCGAGGCTCGCGCTCTCGCTTCTGCTGGACGGGGAGGGGTGCCGCGCCAATCAGGCCTGCACAGACAGGGCTGCCTGTGCACGCCCTCGACGCGCCGGCATCGACGCTGCGTGGGAACCTGCCCGCGCTTCTCGTCGTCCGTCCTTCCTGACCCCGCCGCGGCTCTGCGCTGCGAGTGCGCACGCGCAACGCACTCCCACCGAGACGCACGGGAGCGCACACACGCGCGCCGCCACGCGCAGACCCGGAACCCGTCTCCAGCGCGCCTCGTCGTTCCAGGTGCGTCCCTCTCCCTTCCGCTCATGGTGCAGCCGGGACAGAGCAGGTCATCGCGATCGCACTTGCACGCCCTGCATTACCATCCGCGCGGCGCTAGAACCCAAGCTGACGCTGCGCTCCTCCTCCTCCCTCCCCTCCCACCCCCACCTCGTCGCCACGCCCTGGCTACCCGCACGCGCAGAGCGCTAGCTTGCGCCTCGGCTCCCTCCACCGCCACTCGACCGCACTGCTGGACAGTCCGCGCTCGTCCTCTCGTTCATCCCGCCTCATATACGCGCCATCGCCGTTCCCACCTCACGTCGCCGGCTTCCGATCGCCGCGTCGACACCGCTCGTTTCGCCCGCCACCGACCGCGCGACCTCGCCACCCGCACCATGTTCACCCCGCCCTGGCTGTCCCGGCGGAGGCCCAGCGCGTCCTCCTCTACGAGCGTTAAGTCGCCCTCGCCCGCCTCGCCCCCTCCTCCCCTCGGCGCCGCCGCCGCGCGCAGCCCCACCTCACCCGCCTCGCCCCCGCCGTCCGCCTCAACGCATGCACACAGGCGCAGGCGCAGCATCGTCGTCCAGCGCGACCTCTTTGCCGGCGGCGAGCGCGACGCCGTACGCTGCCGCGCCGGCGCGCTCGACGGCCTCAACGAGATCCTCGCCCTCGCGCCGCCCCCCTCGTCCTCGTTTGCGGGGCGCAGGCCATCCGCGCCGGCGTTCTCGTTCGCGGCGCCGAGCTCGGCGGCGGCATTCGGCCTCCCCGCCGCCGGGCTGGGCTTCCGCGCCGGCACTCGCTCGAGCCGCGCGCGTCCGCCGCGCACGCGCTCCTCGCCGCCGCTGCGCCCGCTCGGCGCCCCGCCGCCGCCGCCCCGTGCGCGCGCGGGGTCCATCGCGGGCGGGGTGAAGCGTAAGCCCGTCCCGCGCGATGCGCTCGAGGAGGACGTCGAGATGGTTTCCTCCCCCGCGTGGGACGGCCGCGCCGACGCGCCCGGGCCGGAGCGCGCGATCGAGGAGCGCGTGAGGAGGATGAGCGTCGAGGATGCGCTGGATGGGTGCGGGTTGGGGATTGGGATTGGAGGTGCGCTGGAGAGCGCGCGGGGGAGGAGGCCTCGTCTGGTGGTGGGGATGGCGCAGGGTGCGTTGCCGTTTGTTCTCGACGGTGCTGACTGTGGGGAGCGTTGAGGCGTACGCGCGGTGGACGAGCTGACCATTGCCGCTCGCCCGCGCAGACTCTCCGGCGACTTCCCCTCCTCCCGCCTCGCCCATGACGCTCTCCTCCGCCGTGTCGTCCTCCCTCTCGCGGTCGACCACCCTCTCCAGCACGTCCGCCTCGTCCGCCTCGAAACCGCCGTCCGCCTTCCGGCCCTTCGCCCTCGTCCGCAAGCAGGTCTCGCGCCCGACCTCTGCGCACGAGGTCATCCTCGGCGGGCGCGCCATCCCGCGTACGAGCGACCAGGTCGACGACGAGGCTCGTCGACGCGTGGATGGACCTCATCGCCGGCAGGGGGGACGCCGACGTCCCTCCGCGATCGGCCTTCTCTGCGCGCGTCGCGCCTTCCGCTCCTCCCGCGCAGGCGATGCGCTCCGCGCCGGCGGCATTCGCTCCAGACGTGCTCGCGCACCTCGCGAACGCGCTCCCGCCCCTCATCTACACCGCGACGCCCCCGCCCGCGCCCATCCCGCCGTGCGCGTCAACCGTCCCCTCGCCCGCGGACCTCGCGCCATCCGCTGCGCCGTCCCCGCGCGCGGGGTCGCTCGTCGTGCCGCCCTTCCGCGCGCCCGCGTCGCCGCAGAACCGCCACCGCCTCTCGCTCGTCGCACCCTCGCTGCACGGGAGCGACACCGCCTCGGAGGAGTACCACAGCGCGGTCGAGGGCGACGCTGTCGAAGGCGTCTCGGTCGACCCCGTCGATCCAGCGCTGCTCGCCGCTGCCGCTCCGCGCACGCGAGGGCTCCGCAAGCGCTCCTCGTCGGTCCTCCGGTCCCCGCGCGACGCGCCGCCGCGCCTTTCGCTCTCGCTTGCCGCGCCATCGGACGCGTTCGACCCGCCCCCGCTCTCGCCGACGTCGCCCGTCCAGCCCGAGCAAAAGCGGCGCCTCCTCTCGTCCTCCGCATCCGCGTTTGACCCCCCGCTGGACAAGCCGCTCCCGCCGCGGCCGCCGCGCCCGCCCAAGTCTGCCGCTAGGAGGTCGATCAGCATCAAGCGGCCGGCGGGGCTCGCGGAGTCGCTGGGTGAGTCCGCTGCGGATGCGGCGGAGTCGAGTGGGGGCGAGATGAGCGGCTGTCACGTCCTGTGCGTTCCTTCGCTCCTCCTCCTTCGCTTTCGCGCTGTTTCCAGCTGCTGCTCGCGGTTGCTGACTCGCCGTCTTTTCTCGTGGGCAGGCTCGGCCGCGTCACGACGCTCTCGTCTGACTCCAGCGAGTCTTGCGAGGCAATGAAGGTGCGATCCCTCGCTTCTCTCTTCGCTTCTTCCCCGTTGCTGACGACGCACCGTGGCGCTTCCGCAGGTAGAACCGGCTGTGCCGCCCCCTGCGCCAGTGCCCATCCTCGTGTAGATACTCAATCTCGCTCTGCTCTCGCTCGCATCTTGTGCATAGGTTGTTCCACCTCGTTCGCACTGCAACACTTCGTGTGTTTGGTTGTCACTTGAGTGCTTATTGCCGGTGGTGGGGGAGAGTGGACAGCGTGTTTCGCGAGTGCAGCAAGACGGAGGAAGCAAGGAGGCGCCGGTATTGCATTTCGCCTAGGGGT
>JAHSUG010000045.1:0-48774 GCA_019926025.1 Rhodotorula kratochvilovae | reverse complement strand
CCGCGCGCGTCGCGCCGGTGACGCCCGCTGCCCTGCGCGCGCCGAGCGCAACAGCGGTACACCCGACTCTTCGGCGCGCCCGAGCCGCGTGCGCAAGCCCGCGACGGGGTGGTGGGATATCCAGCGCGGAATGGAGGCGGCGGAGGCGAGCGCGGCAAAGAAGCGCGCGAGGGACGAGGACGAAGAGCCCGAGCAGGAGGCGGAGTCGCGCCCCGCGCCGCCGACGAAGAAGGCGAAGGTGCCGCGCGCGGCGAAGCGCGTCGTCGCTGCCGCAGCCAAGGAGCGCACGCCGCCGCTCGCCGAGCCCGGGTCCGAGCCCGAGCGGCAGGAGGATCTCGAGGACAACCCTGCCGTCGGCGAGGACGAGCCCGGCCAGTCGCCCTCGCCTGCGCCAGACCAGCAGCTCGCCCCGACGCCGCTCGCCGCTCCCGCCAAGAAGCGCAAGAAGCGCAAGAGCGTCGTCATGCCGCGCTACAAGAACCGGAACCGCGCGTCGGCGGCGTCCGCGTCGCAGGCCAGCCCCGCGCCCGCGCCGCAGCCGGTGAAGAAGAGCGCGGCGGCGTCGCTCTCGCGCGCTAGCGGCGTCAAGGCTGCGCGGAAGGCGGCTGCGGCGCAGGAGAAGGTGAAGGGCAAGGCGCGCGCGATGGACGTGCCCGAGTGGGCGGAGGGGGACGAGTGGGCGGGCTTGCGTGAGGTGGGGATCGCGAGGGAGGCGAGCGAGGACGGGTACGCTTTCTCGGACTGAGGAGGGGAAGGGAGGACCCGCATGCATCGCGCTTGAGGCTGGAACGCTTGCTGAAGGAGCACTTCTCCGCCCGCGCAGGAGGGAGAGATAGACAATACAGCGCGAGCGCAAGCACAACCAGAACTTCTAGACCCCCGCCAACTCACTTCTTGTACTCGTACGCGTCCCAACCGATCTCCTCGAGCTTGGCGACCTTGCCGAGAACCTCGTCCTCGAGGCCGTGCGCGTACGCCTCGAGCGCACGCTGCAGCTTGGGCTGGTACGTCGCGAGGATGCGGATCGCGAGCAACGCAGCGTTCGTCGAGTTGTTGACGCCGACCGTCGCGCAGGGGATGCCGCGCGGCATCTGCACGATCGAGTACAGCGAGTCGACGCCATCGAGGACGGAAGCCTTGACCGGAACGCCGACGACGGGGAGGCTCGTCGCGCTCGCGATCATGCCCGGGAGGTGCGCCGCACCGCCCGCACCGGCGATGATGACGCGGACGCCGCGGCCGGCGGCGCTGTGCGCGAACTCCTCCATGCGCATCGCGGTGCGGTGCGCCGAGACGATCGAGAGCTCGAACGGTACCTCGAAGCGCGTGAGCACCTCGGCCGCAGCCTTCATGACGGGCAGGTCCGAGTCGGAGCCCATCACGACGCTCACGAGCGGGTTGGCGCTCGCAAAGCCCTTGCGGTGCGCAATCTCCTCGAGGCGCTCGGGCTCGGCGTACGAGCCGGGGAGGAGTGCCGCGAGCTCGGCGATCTGCGCCCGCGCGTCCGCGTCCGACGTGCCCATGACGGTGATGTGGCCCATTTTGCGGCCCTTGCGGCAGCCGGCCTTGCCGTACATGTGCACGGCGGCACCGAGCGAGATGGCCTTGGCGACGACGCCGTCGGGGCGGAGGAAGTCCTCGGACGCGTTCGACGAGTAGCCGAGGAGGTTGATCATGGCGGCCGCGGGCGGGATCAGGGCGATGGGAGGGAGGCCGAAGCCGAGAATGGCGTAGAGGTGCGCGGTGTACTGCGAGACGTTGCACGCCTCGATCGAGTAGTGCCCCGAGTTGTGCGGTCGCGGCGCGATCTCGTTGAGCAGCAGCGAACCTGCGCGAGGAGCGTAAGTACGGGAGAGCGAGTACTGGAACAGCAGCGAACGCACCATCCTCCATCAAGAACATCTCGACACCAAAGACACCGACCGCACCCTCGCCAAGCGCGTCGATCGCCTTCTGCGCGTCCTCCTGCGCGCGGTCGTCGACGCTCCGGCCGACAACGGCGTTCAGGCCGCGCTGGGCGTGCCCGACGCCGCTCGTGGCACTCGCAGGCGGGCGCAGCGGCGCATACACGATGTGGCACACGCTGTCGCGGTGGATCGTCTCGACGGCGGGGTACGCGCGCGTCTCGCCCGACGCGCCGCGGACGACCATGACGGCGACCTCCTTGACGAAGGGAGCGAACTTCTCGGCGTAGAGGCGGTCGGTGAGGGCGCGAGCGCCGGGGGCAGAGAGGGAGGAAGTGGGGATGAGGGCGTCGAGCGCGGCGCGGACGGCGTCGGGCTCGCCGGAGCGGAGGACGTAGTTGCCGCGGCCGTCGTAGGCAAGGTGGCGCGACTTGAGGAGATAGGGGTAGCCGAACTGCTTGCCAGCCTCGAGGACGGCGGGGACAAGCGCGGCGAGCGGGTCGTCGGACGAGACGGGAGCGGAGGGGTCGGCGGAGATGGGGTGGAAGGGCGCGACGGGGACGCCGCGGGCGGCGAGGTGGACCTTCTGGAGATACTTGTCCTGGATGGTGCGGATGATGCTGGGCGAAGGGAAGACCTTGATACCTTGGCCGGAGCGGCCGCCCGTCGTCGTGAACTCATTCGCGACCTCCTCAAGCGCATTGACGTTGACGTGCTCGATTTCGACGGTCAGGACGTCAACCTGGTGCGCGAGCTCGCGGATCTTGGCGGCGTCGGTGAAGGCGCCGTCGATATGGCGGAGGGGCGCGCTGGACGAGGCGAAGGCGGGGAGGACCTGGGGCTGCGAGACCTGCTTGGCGGGCGCGGTGACCTCCGGGTCGAGGGTGACGACGGGGATGGCCATTGGGCTCGCCGCCTGGAGCAGCATGCGGCCCAGCTGACCGCCGCCTGCAACGGCGCGAGTTCATCGCAAAGTGGGGAGTCAAGGCGTCAGCTCGGTGCTCGACCGCGGTGAGGGTGTGCGTGCCTGCGGATACTGTCTAGTCCGCCCTGTTCCCCGCCAGATAGCCTGTCCTCGTCCAGGAGCCGCGAGCAAGGGGGGAGGAACCGGGAGCAGGCGGCGCAGATGGCGCATCTCGGCTCGCACGGGGCGGATCCGGGTACGAGTTGGACGAGAGGAGAGAGCGCGCACCGAGTACGCCAATGACCTTGTCGTCGAGCATCCTTGCGAGAGTGGGAATGAGGAGGAACAGTCGAGTCGAGGTCAAGCTGCAGAACCTCGTCGCGGCGCTCTCCCCGCCCGACTCTCCGCGCAGAGCCGCCGAGCAGCACACGAGCACAGCCTACCACTCCATACACCCGCACCGCACGCAAACACCCCACCTGCTTGCACCGTCTCCAAGATGCGCCCCTCCCTCTCGCTCCTCAAGAACACCTCGCGCTCGGCGCTCAACTACAAGCGGAGCCAGTCCGGCCTCTACGACGGCCGCAGCATCCAGTCGGGCAACAACGTCGGCGAGACCTTCAACAACAAGACCCGCCGCCGCTGGCTCCCCAATGTCCACTCGAAGCGCGTCTGGTCCGAGGCGCTCGGCCGTGCCCTCGCCCTCAAGGTGACCGCCGGCGCGTTGAGGACCATTGACAAGGTCGGCGGACTCGACAACTACCTCTTCCGCATGCGCCCCGAGCGCCTCGGCGAGAAGGGCATGGAGCTCCGCCAGATGGTGCGCGCTCTCGCCAGCTGTTCCCGAGTGTCGTGCTGACGCTTGAGCGCATACGCAGGTCTCGGAGGCACACGCGCAGACGAAGGCGGCACGGCGAGTACTGGCGGACACGGTGGGCGAGCAGCGGGCATAGAGTCGCGGGTCGCGAAGGAAGGTCGGGGGCCGCATGTACCGCGCAGGCGCGCGTTGTAACCATAGGCAGCATCTCGCAGTACCCCGTCGCGCTGCCGCGAGTGAGATAGAGCCGCTCTGCACATACGCCCAGCTACACGAGCCTCCCTCCCGCATCCACCACAAATCCCGCGCCGCCCATCGCCGGGCTGCCCTGCGGTGTCCCTCCCCCAGCGCCGAGCCCGACGCCCGCCGTCCCGAGCCCACCGCCTCGCGTGAGCCCCGTGCCACCCAGCCCGGGCAACACGCCTGCGCCACCGTTGTACACCCCGAGCGCGACCGCCGCGCCCGCGATAGCGACCCCACCAACAACAAGCCACCCGTGCGGGCCGAGGTTCAGCTTTGCAGCGGCTGCGGCGGCCGCCGAGGTCGGGAAGGACGACCTCCGCCTGCGGGGCTTGTCGACGATCTCGAACCCACCCTCCTCCTCGTGCTCCTCCGCTGCATCCGGCGGCGTTGACGGCGCCTCGGGTAGGAGGATATCTACCCCGAGCGCGACGATCTCCTCCGCCTGCGCGTCCGAGAGCGACCCCTCCTCCGAGAGCGCGTACGTGAAGATGCAGCTCTTCGGGCCGAGGACCTCGTCCGCCTGGATCCCGCGCTCGCCCTCGCTCCCGAGGGGCGGGTGCGCGGCGTACAGCGCCAGCGCAGAGGCGATCAGGTCCGAGGCGAGGACGACGCGCGGCGGCGGTTTTTGCGGCGAGGTCGGCGACGGGAGGTACACGTGCCCCGAGCGGGACATGCGGCGCGGCGGGCTCGGCGTTCGCGAGCGCGAGCGCGAGGCGGAGGAAGTGGGCGGGAAGGGCGCGAATGCCGGGCCGTCGATGTCCGGGTCCGAGAACATCGACTCGCTGAACGAGTGCAGGTCGTCGTCGTCGTCGTCGTCGAGGCCCGCGGACGCCCACGACGTCGACAGCGAGAGGCGACCGCGCCCACGCGGCGAAGGCAGCTCCGACGTGCTGATGAGCGATTCGTCGAGCTCCGAGTCGGACGTCGCGCTGAAGGAGGGCGAGCGCGCAAAGTCGAGGTTGAGCGTCGACGACGAGCCGAGGAACGATGCGGACGACATGAGGTCCTCCTCGGTGTCGGCCTCGGAGGGGGCGGGCGGCGGCGCTTTGGGCGTAGGAGGGTGCTGCAAGACGATGTGCGGAAGCTGTGAGAGCGCAGAGTGGATCATCGCCGGGTCATCCTCGCAGGACGAGGCGACCGCGACGAGGTCGTCCTTTTTCGTAAGGAGGATCTGCGGGAGCAAGGGTCAGCTCCCTGCTGTCGAGTCTGGGGAGTGGGAGGCTGCCAGGACTCACAGCAACGACGAGATAGCAGATCATGACCGGGTTATGTGCGAGGAGGAAGTCGAATAGACGGGCGATGACGGCGACCGACTCGAGGTCGTGGCTGAAGAGGGTGAGGGCCCAAGAAAGAGCGAAGAAGGGCATCGAGGCGGCTCTGCAGGCGAGCACGTCAACTTCTGCAGGGCAAGGGGGACGAAGACAAGCGCACTGATTTGTCATGCGATACAGGTCGGAGTCGGCATGCTGGACGATGCGGTCGACGAGGCTGGACGGGCGGAACATGGTCAGCTGGGTCGAGCGTGTGAGAACGGAGGCTACGTACCGCAGGTACCCGAGCGTAGGCTCCAGTCCACTGCCCATGTTGTCGCGGATGCGGTGCAGGCTCAACTGCTCCGCTGTTGCGATGACGAGGTCGTCGTCCTCGAGCGTGAGAAGGAGGATCGAGACGATCTGCCGGTGCGTATGAGGTAATCTGGGTGAGCGATGCACGGCCTGTCGCGCGGAGGCTCGTACGTACGTCGTGGTAGCCCTGGAAGTAGTGCAGCGCGGGATACCGTCGCAGAACGGTGAGGATGGCCGTCTCGAGCTTGACGCGCAGATCCTCGCGGTCCTCGTCCTTGACATCTGCGGGCAGTCCGGTCAGTAAGTCCTCCTCGCCATCCTGCATGGATCAACGCACCGTTGGGGTAGTTGACCAAGCTGCGAACGATGTCGAGCCGGACCTGCCGCTCGTCCTCCCTCGCCGGAAGGGCCGCGAGGGCCGCCGCCGCGTCCAGCGCCTCGTCTTGCTCGATAGCCCGCTGTTTGCCCTTGCCGTCGCAGCCGAGGAGGATACGCCTGCGCGCGTACGGTGGTCAGTTCAGAGGGGATGAAGGGCGACCGAGCAGAGGGGACGCACCATGCACGCTTTCGCAGCTCGGTGTGCTCGAAGCCGTCCGCCTCCGCCGCGAGTTGCCGCAGTGCACTCTTGTCTGCGCGCTCCACGGCCTCGAGGATGCGCTCGCGGCGGGTGAGGGTCGGGACGGTGGCTTGTGGGGAGGTGGCGCTGCTCGACGTGGACGCCTCTGGTGCAGCCGGCGCTTCGACCTGCTCGGCCGTGCGTGTCTTCACTGCTGCTACGGCTGCCTGCATCGCATGCACTGCGGGAGAGCGGGGGTGGACGAGCAAGGCGTCGAAACTCCGGGTTCGCCAGCTGATGACCCCGTCGCTCCTCACCGTCACGCTCGACTAGCCAGAGCATAGGCGGCTGTTGCTCTACTCCGCATCTGCTCCACCGCAAGCACTGGGATGAGCGCGCTCGAGTGGGCGCGCGAGGTACTCGCGTCCGCCGCCAACTCGCAGGTCCGTCCCGCGTTCCCTCGCTCGACCGCAGCCTCCAGCTGATCGTTCGCTGCTCGTAGGGCTCTGTCGAGGCGTCTCAGCTGCCCTCGCGAGCTGGCGCGCTCGTCGATGCGTGGTGCGATGCGCTGCGGGACCCGGAGAGCCCGTCGGAGGACAAGGAGGTCGTCATCCGGGCGCTACGCTGCTGCAGATTCGCCGACGTGCGTTCAGTGTCGTTCTGTCACCTCGAAACACCCCAACTGACCTGAATCTGCAGCGCTACAGCGACATCCTCGAGGCCGCGACCCCCCTCCTCCTCGACCCGCTTCCTTCCCTGCGACTGCATGCGGCTAGCTGCACCCTCCAGTACCTGAGTGCATCGTCAGTCGCAGTCGCACAAGCGCATCTACCTCGACTCGTGACCACCGTCTCTCGCGCTCTCGCCCCGTTGCCCTATCAGCTCCCCTCCGCCTCGCCGACCCTCCACCGCTTCGCCGCGACCGCCCTGCGGATCCTCAACACCCTTGTCCTCAAAATTCAGCCCCTCACGCCCGACATCGTCGCGTCCCTTACAACGATCTTGTCCACCTGGATCTACTACGGCTCGTCCCCGGTCGGGAGTGCCAGTCCCGCCGTCCTCGAACGCGGCCGCGCGCCAGTGCCGACGCAGTTATCGTTCGGCGTCATGAGTGCCTTCATGCAGGCGCCGATAACCCCGACACGCCGGAGGAAGGGCTCGACGGCGTCGATCGCGAGTTCGAGGGCCTCGTCAGCAGGCAGGGATGGGGCAACGTCCGAGTCGGAAGACGAGGGCAGGACGGTCGACAGGCGGTGCGTGCTAATGCTTCCCGCTCTCCCGGGTCCTCGCTCATATCTCAGCATACAGCAGCGATTCGGCACAGCTTCGTCGCGACGCCCTCGTCTGCTTGCGATCGCTCGCCACGGTACGTACCTCGCCTCCCTTTCCCTGACGATTGTACTGACCGTCACATCATGCAGGCAAGCCCGCGAGCGTTGCATAAGCACTGGCACCTCTTCCTCGCTGATTCGCCATACCTTCGCACGCGCTCGACGCTCGTCTCGCTCATCGAGCACGACCCGTCGCGCTCGGTTCGTCTGCAGGCGTGCGCGGCCCTCGACGCGCTGCTCGAGGACTCGTCGCCATATCTCGCGCTCGCCGAAGACCGGTGCGTTCACTTGTATAGACGCGGTCGCTCCCTTCCACTGACTCGCGCTCCGTACAGGTCGACCTCCTCCTCGTTCACCTCCCTCTCCACCAAGCTCGGCGAGATCGTCTCGGAGCTACACCTCTCGCTCTCGTTCCTCCTCGTTGTCCCGCTCTCTACAGATCGGCACGAACTCCATCTCGCGCTCCTCGCGCTGGCGGCGAAGGCCGCACGCAACTCGCCGTACGGCCGCATGAAGCGGCCGCTCGCGCGCCAGCTATTAAAGGCGGTGCTCCCGTCGCTTGGCTCCTCCGGTGCGTCCCATCGCCGCGCACCCGAAGTGCTTGCCTGACCTCGCTCCTACGCAGACTTGGATGTCATCGTTGCGAGTGCATCGTCACTCGCGGTCATCGTCTCGCGCTACGTCGCGACGTCAAGCTCACAGCCTCTCGACGGTGCGGAGATCGCTTCGGCCGCGGCGCCATGCTTGCGCGTCGAGCAGCCGGCGGAGGTGGAGGCGGCAGGATGGACCTTGCTCGCTTCCCTCGTTCCCGCTCTTCCCGCTCACGACTGGTGTGTGCGGCTCCTTCTGCCAATCAAGGCTGTGCTCACGCCTTCCGCGCAGGTCCGCCGAGCTCGCCCTCCTCGCCGAAACCGACTCGCCCTCCTGCGCTCTCGCCGAGGCGCGGACCGCCTTCCTCGTCGCGCTTTCCCGCCTCCAGCCTTCCGCCGCCGAACCCGCACTCCCTTCGTCCTTCGCTGCCCGCCTCGCAGCCTGTCTCGCCTCCTCGCACCCCTCCGTCCGCGCACTCGCCTGCACCGCCCTCCCCGGCCCGGCGCTATCCGCCCTCCTGCCTTCGGGGTTTAGCCCGTGGCGCGCTGCGCTCGCCCTCGCAGCGCAGGACGCCGCAACGCTTGTCCAACGCGCGGCCGTGCGCGCGCTCGGGCTGCTGGCGAAGGCGGAGCATGCGCCGCGTGCGCTTGGAAAGGGGGAGGAGCGGTGTGAGCTGCAGGAGGCGCTGGACGTGTTGCTTCAGAGGCTCGACCGCTCGGAGGTCGGACAGGAGGGTGAGACCGATGTAGAGGCGGGTGTCGACGTTGGCGGGACGGCGTGGGCGCTCGCGAACTGTTGCGACGCGCTGAGCAGTTGGTGCGTACCTTCCTCCTCGCCTCTTGCCCGGAGACAACACGCTGATGTCCTTGGCGTGCAGCGACGTCCCTGCGCTCGAGCCGACGACTCTCCTTCGCTCCTCCGTCGACTTGCTCGCCAACGAATCGAGCGACGAGCAGGTGCGTTTCCCCTGCACTCCAGCTCAACTGCCTCGCGCTGAGCGTTTCCCTCGCGCAGAGCCGAACCAGCGCTCTCCGCATTCTCGCGTCTACAGTCAGGCACCTGAGCCCGGAGACTTCGCTCCAGCTGCTGGAGGACTGCGTAGCGGCGATTGAGGGCGGCCTCTCGCACCCGGCCGCAAAGGTGTGTCCCTCTTTCCTCAGGTTTCGGGCTATGCTGACTTCGCTTCTCCCGCTTGCAGGTCCGCTGGAACGCCGCTCTCGCCGCTTCCGCCCTTCTGGCTCGCCCTGCCCCTTCCAACACATCCCGCGCCGTCATGCCGCTCCTTTCTGCCCTCTCCACCGCGCTTGCTTCCGACACAAGCTTCAAAGTTCGGATTCACATCTCGGGTGCCCTCCTCGCTGCAGTGCAGACGGGGACACCTCTGCCGAGCGAGTCCTTGCGAAGCGTGCAGGAGGCGCAGGCGCAGGTGCAGCAGGAATGGGAGTCGGGGCGAGTGCCGGGGAAGGAGAAGGTGCATGTGGAGGTTCTGTTGAAGCGGGTGCGTCTTACGGCCTCTCTCCTTGGGTGTCCTAAGGGGCAACTGACCGGTCTGTCCCTGCAGCTGGAGGTGCTCCTCTCCCGTATGGGCGCTGTGCAGTAGATGTCTCTGTTTGTGCTTGTTGTTGTGCACTGCTCCTCAAGATTCGTCGTCGTCTGGGTGCGGAGTTAGGAAGGTCATTTTGAGCTGCACAGCCAGACTTGTCATGAGCTGGTCGCCCTTGTCCTCCTGTGATTGTGTGTTCCACAGCTCAACAATGCAAGCACTCTGAGCACGGCAGAACGACGAGGGAGAACTCGCGCGCGAACTTGGGACTCGCTGTCACTTCCCAGCAATCCCCAGTTCCCTCTTTCGCGCTTGTCTGATCCTGCCTTCTTCTCGCTCTGTGGACACATCAATCCCTGTGCTGCAGTCAGAAGGATGCCTGCTACGCCCGTCTCCCAGCCCTGCGAAGTCTGCGGCGAGTCCATGACTGCACGACCCTCTGCTGCGCTGTATGCTAAAGGCCGGCCTCAGCCTCTTCTTCTGCTTGAAGGAGCATGAGAAGCTCGTATGTACCCTCTGCCCTCATTCCGCTCGAGGGTAATGCTGACACACACTGTGTCCGCAGGTTTGGGAGGGGCACAAAACCGTCTGCGACTCTGCGGCACCGGCAAGGCCTTCCCCATCGCGATTGAGCCGCTCACGGATGCCGAGTTCGACATGGCGAGGCGCCAGCTCGACCAGACGATGATCCCGGGCCAGAAGAACCCGCAGACTCTGCGGGACAAGCTCGAAAAAAAACTGGGGCAAATAGCCATGCGAGGTGCTGAGTGCTCTCTCTCCATATATACTCAAGCTTGCCACTGCTGATGGTCAAGAACCGCAGGTTGTGCTCGAGCAGCTTCGAGGCAACGTGTATTGACACCTTGCTGCCCAAGCACAAGCCTATCATGGTCACCCTTGTGCGCGGCGTTGTCAGCCAGCACTTGCTCCACCTCAGTGGCAGTGCTCATGCCAGTCTCTGCTACTCTGTGCTCAATTGCGACAACCCGACGTACTTCAATGCAATTCACGGCTGCCAGGTGGTGAGTGATCTAACTCGGAACATCTGCGACTGGATCTTCTACGCCCGTGCCATGCCGCGCGGGTACGCTACCGAACCGTGGTTCAGTCTCCTGCGGCACAAGGCTCTCCTCATGGGGTGTCTCAGTCGGGTCATAGTACACAAGATCGCGGACGAGGTGGTCAAGGTGTGCGTCCGTGACACGAAGGAACACCTCCGCAACTGGGTCAGGGCGGGCATGGGCACGGGATACCCTCACTTTGTCACAGCACTGAGTTTGTTCTCCACGTCAGTGATGCCACTTCCAGTCTCATGCTGTAGTACTGCACGTCCGGCACTTTGGCTGAGAGCAACCACAGCCAGTTCGCTTCCGTCTCTGTCAGCTTTCCTGTTTTGCGCTTCCTTTGTCCACAGCAGCGTAAACGCAAAGCTGCATGTCCGACCTGTTGAACAACTAAGAGCGTGCTGCAAGTCTATACGCGGGAGGCCCGCTCATGACTCTGATACAGGAAGCTGTGCTAAATCTCGCGAGGCGTGGGTGCGCCACCTTGACACTGGTCTTGATAAAGTCAAGGTTGCACTTGGGCACCCGCTTGATCCACTCACTTGAGCCTGTGCCGGTCACGCTGTGGCTGATCGTGGGGAAGTACGGGTAGCTGCTACTGGTGGCAAGCGTGAGCACCAATGCTTGTGTCCGTGGCTGTCTGCGTGCTCATTGGGGTGTGAAATGGAAGAGGTTGGACAAACAGTCTGCTTCATGAGGTTGTGCTGAAGCCTCTGGCCACCTGCGGGTCGCCGCTGTGTGTACTTGTGAGACTCCACAGAGCGTCATAGCACGCCAGAGTGCGGGTACGGAGGGCAAACGTGACGTGTCGGAGAGGTGAGTGTACCACAAGCTGGTGCAGAGACATCCCCAAGAGGGCGTTGACAGCCCTCACCAACGTCGACCAGTCTGCACTGTCCTTGTAGAGCAGCCTGTACTCTCATCCATGCACTTGATTGCCTTGTCGGCCTTGCCAGGTGTGATGAGCGGGCAGATGAACGGGTTGGCCCTGCCGGGCCCGCAGATGAGGTGGTGCGTCTTCCACACTTGTGTGCATGTCCGCAGTTGTCAGTGAAAGAATCACTAGCAAAGTGATGGAAACGCATGAGCTTCTGATGCTCCGGAGAGCAGAAGTACAGGTTCATGCCGGCTTCGACGCAACTCAAGCAGCAGTTCTTAGTCTTCTTGCAGCGCATGGGGCACATCTCGTCGTACTCAGAGGCCATCATGCGTATTGTAAGCTGTTGCGGCCAAGTTGCAAGGGCTGTAGCGTCCGGGAGCTGATGAAGCGGTGGAGTGAGCGAGAGGGTGTGGGGCCATGAGGGATCGCCTGTGGGTCTCTTGTGTCAGTCTCATAAGGTAAACAAGCCAGCCAGCAAGCTGAAGAAGCAGAAGCGGGGTGAGGAGAAGGAGCCAGAGCTGCGCACTCCCCCTTGACGCTTGTCCTCATTGACCCCGCTGGTTTCTGCTTTTGCTCGCTGTGCTGCTCCCCTGCTACAGCTTCAACCGGACCTGCTAAGATGCCTACGCTGCCCTCCGCCCTGCACTGTGAATCCTGAGGCAAGTCAACCACCGTCCCTTGGCATGTCAGAAAGCCAGCATTGACCTCTTCTGCTGCTCGAAGGCGCATCAGAAGTGTGTACGTGCCCCGTGCCCACATTGGTCTCGGGGGTAGTGCTGATGCGCTATGTGTCCGCAGGTCTGCAGGCACACAGGTCGGTCTGCGGCCGCGGGAAGGCCTTCCCAATCGCTGTTGAGCCGCTTACAGGTGCTGAGGTCGACGCGGCGAGGCGCCGGCTCGGCAAGGTGACAATGGTCAGCTTCGAAGGCCCCTTGACCCTTCGTAAACAGCTTGAAGACTCGAGAGAAAAGCCATGTGAGGTGCGCTCTCTCCGTTTCGAGCCTGCGCACAATCGACGACACGCACCTAGCTCGTCCTGAAACAGCTTAGCCGCAGAAGATGCAGACAAGACCAGTCTCCTGCAGAAGAAGCCCCTGCTTGTCCTCTTTCTGTGGTGCATCGATGGGCAGGTCACGCCCGGCAACAGGGTGAAACTTCACTGCGCCGCATCATTCTGCTGAGCCAAAGCGATCCTGAGGAGTTCAACAAGCGCCGTGCAGACCAGTTGATCATGCACAGGTGCAGTCCAAGCAAGGGGAGGAAGGGGTGGAGGGCACACACACAGCCCTGAACGGCCGCCCCGGGCGCATCACGACCGCATTGACGGCCTTGCTGTGCCCGCTGATCTTGCCATTTGAGCTCCCCTTGTTGAGCGAGACGCTCACGCCCCACCCGCTGCGGCCCTCGCCGACGACGACGAGCCGCTTGCCCTCCCCGTCAGCGGCTTCGTTGATCTTGGTGAGCGGCTTGACCTCGAGCTTGAGCAAGTAGTTCCCCGTTGGGTCCCACACCTGCGGCGCTCACGGCCAGGGGTCAGCACCTCCCTGCCGGACCAAGGAGCATAGCACCTTGACGTTCCCGCCCGCAATGCCCAAAGGCACAGTTGTGCTGAGCGGCCTGACAATGGTGATGTTCTGCACATGGGGGAACAGGCGTGCCTCAGCCGCGCCCGCGCCGGTCTCGAGCGGGCGGAGGACGGCCGTGCGCCCCGCGCCGTACGCAATTGAGCGCCCATCCGGCATTGAGTAGACCATGGTGGAGTGGACGCAGGTGTGTGCGTGCTTGCTGGGTCAGTAAGGCGAGGGCCATGGCCGCGTGACGAAGTGGGGTGGGGAGCTGAGAGGACGCACACGGTCCTGGGTGTGGGGACAATGCTGCTTGTTTGGACAAGGGAGCCTTTCTAAGCCTTGAGAGTGAGGAGCGAGCGGGTGAGGCAGAGAAGGAAGAGGGACGGACACGGCGAAGGGGTTGGGGTGACATTCGAGGGGTTACTTGCACGTGCAAGGCTCTTTCAGACACTCCACAAGCACGCACAGCCCAACACGGAAGCGCACCAAGAGAATCTCCTCTCTTCTCCCCCTCGAAGCACGCCTGAGCAGCGTCTATTCCCCTCGCCCCCCGCCGCTATGCCGAGACATCCACCGCCTTCGCCCACGTGCACGCCCCATCCTCTCGGCCGTCTCCATGCCCTTGGTCTTCTTGTTGCGCCACTGGCCCTTCTCCTTGCCGAACCTGCCCATGTCTGTCCCCTCTCCACCCCGTCAGTCGTGCTCGTTGTGGAGAGGGAGGGAGAGAGGGCGTACTGAGGGGGTTCAACCCACCCTGGAGCACGGCGACAGCGAGCTTGATCACGCGGGTGGGGTTGCACGAGCCGTATACCTTGGCTGAGAGGTCCGAGATGCCTGCTGCCTTGGCAACCTGGTAGATGTACGGGTTGAAGCGGAGGCCAAAGCCTGGCAGGAGAAGAGTGTCAGAGTGCGCACAAGAGTGACGAAGAGGAGGGGAGGGGTGTATCGGGCGAGCGGGAGTGCGTCTCAATCTTGCACGAGCCAAAGTTGCTCTTCATGGCGCCTGAGACGGTGCGGTCCTCGTAGCATTCGACGTAGTCCATCGAGCGGACGGCCTGGGTGAAGGCCTTTTTGCACGGCCTTCTGGGCCGTGTCGTCCTTGCCCTCGCCGGTGCCGACGAGGCCCTTTCCGTTGCCAACAACGCCAACGAGGGCGTACATCGAGGGCATCTTGCCCTTGCTCTTCATGGTGACAACGCGCTTGACGACGAGGGGGAAGCGGTACAGGCTGCAGATCTCGCCGGCCGTCATGTGGGAGAGCTGAGCGAGGTGCCTGACCGAGTCGTCCTTGCCGGGGAGGCCATCGAGCTGGTCGGGGAGGGCCAGGGCTGCTGGTATCCGGGGTGGTTTGGGGTGTCGCTGATGAGGGTGAGGCGGACGGGGCTGTCCTCTGGTGCGGCGGGACACGGGCAGGAGGGTGCACTGCTTGGAGGGGTCGAGGTCGAGGATGGGGTCAAATGCTGAGAGGTCCCTGCCGGTGAGGGACTGGAGGTACGCGAGGGATGGGTGGCGGAGGCCCCCTCGCTGCAGGGCAGGGGCGGGCTGGGCGGGAGGCGGGGGCGAGCAGGTGCACGCGCTTGAGGAAAAGGCGCGGAGGGGAGCGGCGCTGGGGCCCGGGGCCGGTGAGGGTGCGGCCCATGCGCGGGTGAGGAGCTGGGTGGTGCGTTGCCGGAGACTCATCGCAGCCGAGTACTCTTACGCGGGGACAGTCAGGCTCGAGCTGGGAGCCGAGTGGGTGCTCTCGACGACGAGGGAAACCCCGCTCTCTCTCTCTACTCGCCGTCGTCTCTCGCTCTTCTCGGTTCCAGTGCGCAGTGGGAGTGGTCTCTGCAGAGATGCAGCTCGCACTCGACCAGGTCAGCCCCCGCCTCCTTCCCTCTGAACCGCTCATCGCTCACCCCTCCGCATCCCGATGGCGCCTCGCCTCGCCCCCCGATGCGATCCTGCAGCGCGACCCGGACCGCCCGCCAGACCAGTACCCCTTTGCCGGCCCACACCTCACATCGATGCACCCGCACGGCCACCCGCCGCCCCTCCACAACGGCGCCAGCCCGCACCTCCATCCGCTCGCTCCGCCCCCACCACCACCGCAGCAGCACCCCCGCCCGCTGCTCCTGCAGACCTACTCCAACGGACAGCAGCACCACGGCCTCGACTCGCAGGACACCCGCACCCAGGTCTTTGTCTCCAACCTCCCCTTCCGTGTTCGCTGGCAGGACCCCGTCCGTACCCACTCCCCTCCCCGTGGACAGCAACTCACCTCGAGTCTATGACCGCAGAAGGACCTCATGCGCAAGTGCGGAACCATCCTCCGCGCGGACGCCGCCCTCAACCCCACCGACGGGTGCGCTGCCTTCCCCCACGCTCGCTAGCTTATCCCTCGCTCATCTCGCTGTACCCGTCTCGCAGCCGCAGCCGAGGCTTCGGATTCGTTCTCTTCGCCAAGGCCGAGGACGCAGCCAAGGCCATCGCGACCTACCACGGCTACACCTGGCAGACGCGCGTCCTCGACGTCCGCATCGATGCCCAGGACCCGACCGGCGCCCTCGCCCTTGCCGAGGCCAACCGCCAGCAGGGGATCCAGAACCAACAGAAGCTCCTCGAGCAGCGCGCGCGCAACTCGCCCATCCCCCCGCCGCCCCCGCCCCCGATGGGCCTCGTCGCCGCACCGTACGGCGCGATGCTCTTCCCCGTGCAGGGCCCCCGTGCAGGGCGCCGACGGCCACACCTTCCTCGCTGCCGCCGCTGCACCACTTGCTCCTCCCCCGCCTTCCGCGTCCGACTCGGCCGCGTCACCGTACCTCTCCCCCGCCGTCGTCCGCACCTCGTCGCAGGAGCACACCGCGCAGCGCGCGTCCTCGCCCGCGCGCTCGCCGCCCCCCTCGGGCCGCTCGGCCGCATCACCCGCCTCAGCGCACTTTGCGCACGCGGACCTCCCGCTGCACAGGACGCTCGACCGCGCAGCGAGCGACTCGCTCCTCCTCGCGTCGCAGCGCTCGCCGCCGCTCGGCTCGCCTTCGACGCTCCTCCGCCCCGCGAACGTGCCCCCGCAGCAGCAGTCGCACCTCCACAACGGGCACACGCACGCGCAGGACCTCCCCCCGCAGATGCAGCACACCGTCGCGCTTGTACCCCCTCCACTGCCGCCGCCGCCGCCGCACCACCTTGCGCACCAGATGCAGCAGCAGATGCTTGTCCATATGGTGAGCATCCACCCGATGGGGTACGCCGTCCCCGGCGGACTCGTGCAGTACTACACTGCGCAGCAGGGGGGCACGCCCAAGCTCCCGCGGCCGCGGTCGGCGCCCCCGCGCAGGATGCACGCGCACCCACACCCGCACCCGATGGGGATGGGCCCGGGGCCGGGGCAGCACACGAACCGGCACCTCTTTGTCGAGAACCTGCAGTTCAACTGTCAGTGGCAGGAGCTCAAGGACCTGATGCGCGGCGCGGGGAGCGTCCTCCGCGCGGACATCGCGCAGGGCCCCGACGGGAGGAGCAGAGGGTTCGGGAGCGTTCTGTCCGCGACGCCGCAGGACGCGGAGCGGGCGGTGCAGATGTTCAATGGGCACGAGTTCAACGGGAGGACGCTCAAGGTGCGCTCGCGCTTCCTCTGTTCGGTGGGGGATGGAGGCTGACGACGAGTGCGCGCAGGTCCACTTTGACAAGTTCTCCGGCGCGGCGGTCAACAATCCGCCGCCGCATCACCAGCACTCGCCGCAGCACCCGTTCCAGCCGCAGCACGGGCACCACGGCCCACCGCCGCCGCCGCCGCCCATGCCGTACGGCAACGGCCAGCAGCAGCAGTTCGGCGGGCTCGTCCGGGTCCCGTACGGCCCGCAGCACCTCATCGCGCAGCCGGCGCGCGCCGCGAGTCCGCTCTCGCAGCTCGCGCACGCGCCGTCTGCCGCGAGCGCGCTCTCGCAGCTCGCGCACGCGCCGTCTCCGGCGTCATCCCGCCCCGGGACGGCCGTCACGCGCCCGGGGTCGTCCCCCTGGGATGAACGGAGCCCGCACGCTGCGCCCGCCCAGCCGCTCACGGCGCCCTCTCCAACCACGGCAGTGGCGTCGTCGTCTCCGCCGTTGAGCTCCTCCTTCCCGGACGGCTCGCGCGGCGTCACCGCCCCGACCGCCGCGGCGCCCTCGCCGCCTGCGCCGTCCTTCGCGCGCGGGCACAGCCACCCCGCCGCGCTCTCGCGGATCGCGATGCCGCCCCCCTGCCCTTCTCCCTCTCGATGGGGATGCTCCCCGTAGGCGCCCGACGCGGCGCAGACCCCTGCCTCTGCCGGCCCCGGCAGCGGCGGCGGCGGCGGGCCCTTCTCCCCCCCTGAGGACGCGCGGCCTCCCGCCCATGACGCCCTCGATGCCGGCGTTCACCTTTGGCGGGGCGGGCTCGTTCGCCGCGCAGCCGACACCGCCGCTCCTCCCGCACGGGATGTTCTCCCCCGGCGTCGGCGTCGGGTTCGGGCCCTTCTCGCCCGGCACGCCTGGCGCGATGAGTCCCGGCGCGTTCTTCGCCAGTGCGTGGGGCAGCGCCGCGCGCCCTGCTCCCGCGGCCGCGAACGTCGGGTTCAACCCCATGTTCCCCGCGTACCCGTACACTCCCGGGCATCACCTCGCGCACGGGCACGGCGGCGCGCACGTGCAGCACGCGCATGCGGGCGTGCCGGCGACGGCGGTGGAGGAGGAGGAAGGGCACGAGGAGGAGCACGAGGCGGAGGAGACGACGCCCGTGCAGGACGAACCCGCCGCCGCGGACGCGCCGTCGTACTTCCCGTGCGTCCCGCCCCCGCAACCGCGAGCGGCAGAACCTCCTCATCCTGCACGGCGGGACCCGTCCCTCACCTAGACCAGAAGACCCTTGTGACGCACATCATCGCGTCGAAGCTCACGCCGTCGAAGCGCCTCGAATTCAAGGACTACAACGTCGCGACGCTCGACTGGCTTGTTGACTCGGTGCGAAAGGGCCGCCTCCTTGACTGGCGCGAGCACTCGCTCCTGGCGCCGCCAAAGAGCGCCGTCCTCTCCGCCGCGCGGCAAGGCCCCGCCGCCTCGGGTGCACGCTGGGCGGAGGACGCCGCGCGGCTCGGGGTGTGCGCGGCTCGGGGTGGACGGGGCAGAGGAGCCTGTTCAGCATGGGCGTCGAGAAGGGCAACGACGCGGCGGCTGCGGGCGAGCCGGTCGTGGAGGGCGGGGCGTGCATGACGGAGACGCGCGAGAGTCTTGCAGAGCGTGGGGCGAGGCTCGCGCGGGAGGCGCTCGAGGCGCAGGCACTCGTGGCTCCCAGCGCTCCGACCGGCAGAACGCGCTGCTGAGTGACCAGGACTGGATCATGAAGCACACGTCGTCGAGCCCCGACTTCCTCCGGGGCTACTTCGCCCAGTCGCGCCTCCACTGGATCAGTACTTTCAAGGAGGAGCTCAAGCTGCGCTGCGCCCGGCGCAGCAGGTCGTTCCACCCGCGGAAGAAGCGCCTCACCGGCGCGTGAGCGACGGCGCGCGATCTTCCATGTCGACTTTGACTGCTTCTTCCGTCAGCGCGGGATTGACCACGCGCCCGAGCTGCGCGGCAAGCCCGTCGCGGTGTGCCACTCGCGGCGGGAGCACGGCGCCGCGTCCAGCGAGCGAGATCGCATCATGCTCGTCTGGCGGCGTGCGGCGTGCGCAATGGCATGAGGTGCGTTGCGCGCTCCCTCCTCTCCTGCCTGCAGTACGCTGGCTACCACTGCCCCAGCCTCGCCGCGCCAGAGCTCTGCGCCGAGATCGAGCTGTACAAGAGGTGCGCTGCTCGCTCACTGTCTCTGCGCCGAGATCCAGACGATCCCGTTCGAGTTCGAGCTGTACAAGAGGTGCGCTGCTCGCTCACTGTCTCTCGTGAGCGCCTGCTGACCCGCCGCCCACGTCTGCAGCATCTCGATGTTGTTCTACGACATCCTGCTCAAACACGCCTCATTCCTCCAAGCCGTCTCAATCGACGAGGTGCTCATGGAGGTCAAGGTCAAGCCGACGATCCTGCGCGAGCACGATCCGGCCCTCGAGTGCGCAGAACAGCTCTGCACCGAGATCCTCGCCGCGACGGTGTGGGCGCTCGGGACGTCTTCGACCACTCGTCGAAGCAACTCGTTACTCTCAGAAGGTCCCTCCGCCACGACTGAGTGGTAAACACATCAGCGTAGCCTCGAGCTCAAAGCGCTTGCGCAGAGAGTGAGAGAAGAAGAAGAAGAGGGAGCAGGCTCGAGGAAAGCGTGAGCCTCACCAAGTCGCGCTGCCCAAGACTGCTTTCCGCCTCTCACAAGGAGGATGGAGGAAAGGGATGGCAAGGACGAGCTACAAGTACACCGGGCGCTATACACAGGGTTCGGGCGTACAAAGAGCTACATGTGGCGGACGCGACGCCTGCGAAGGCTGAGCGTCCACACCACCTTCGCCACCTTGGAGGCGCGGTTCGTAGCGTAGGAGTACAGGGGCAGAGGGGAGACTGCGGGCGCGAAGGAGGGTCAGCAGTCGACCCGGAGGAGAAGGGACGAATGGGAAGAGCGAGCTCACCAGGAAACGGTCACGGGAACGTGCGCGAGTCATGCTCCTGGTCCAGTAGGGCGGGGAGGAACGACTTGGGCACGATGTGCGGGCGGTAGGAAGGTGAGCAAGCGATGGAGCGAGGAAGGGGAGGAGTGAGCGCACGACGGACGCGATGATGACGACGCAGGCGGGGTGCAAGTACAAGAAGCCATCTTGACACGGAACCTCTGCGGGTGGGAAGGAGGAGGGTCAGCGAGCGGTCACGGGAAGAAGCGGAGGAAGGTTGACGGCCAGAGGTGAGACGGGTGCGGCAGCCACAGCGAGTTGGCACGCGGCTTAAGCGCCTTGTTGACCTTTTTCTGCGCCTTCGACAGCGGCGTCGGCGCGGGGAAGAAGAGCGGCGCTGGCGGAAAGCGCGAGGTGCGGGGGCGAGTCTTGACCCGCTCGGCGGGCGAGATGTGCGGCTCCTGCGGCGCGACTTGCGGCGGCGAGATGCGGACCTGCGGGCAACGAAGACTCAGTACGGTACAAGGATGGACGGGAAGGAGCGCACCTCGGACCGGGACAACTTGCGTAGGAAGAAGCAGAGGGACTTGATCTTGCGTTCACGCGACTCGGGACGCGCGCGCCCGGCAAAGAGTGCCGAGACAGTCAGCGGCGTTCCAAGACAAGCGAGGACAAGGGAAGGAGCGCACCGCGCTGTCAGTTGACCCAGACGGGAACTTGGCTGGCTTCAAGCCGGGCCAGTCGAGCGTCTTGGGCGGCGCGGAGGTGGTCTTGACCGACTCCGAGGAGAAACGCTGCGAGAAGGATGAAGGAGACGTCAGCACGGATGTGCGGGGGAAGAAAGGAAGGCGGGCGCACCGGCGAGGACGACCTTGCCGACTTGCGGCGGTACGGGAGGGAGACTGGCGACGACGAGTGTTGCTGCGGCGACATCTGCTGCGTGCACGCGGCGTCAGTCAGGCAGGAGTGAAGTATGGGACGGACGCACGAGGTGCGAACAAGCGAACGAGGCGGAGGAAGGATGGGAGTGGCAGAAGGAGCGCCCCGGAGGCGGGAAGGGAGACGCACGGAAGGATGGGAGGAGAAGCTTGTCAGCTCGTGCACTGAGAAGGGCAAGCGAAAGGGGCGGGACGAGAGAAGAGGGACCGAGTGCGGCAGCGAGGGAGAGAAGCCGAAATCGCGAGAGGCGAAGGAGAGGGCGAGATGGCCTGGCCGACAGGGCGCCTTAACTGGCGGACTCTAGGCTCGAGCTGTGTCGCTGGGCGAGGGGCGAGGTGGCGCGTCGGCGCTGCCGTGAGCGCCGATGGAGGAAGAAGGAAGAGGGGGAGGAGGTGGTGCGTGGGCGCTGGCGGTGATGATGAGGCGGGCTGTGAAGCTGCGTGGCGGGCAAGAAGGTCAGCTCGGTCACGCAGAGTGGCAGGAAGGGCAGCCTCGGCTGCAGAAGGAGGCGGCAGGCGAGGCAGGCGAGAGTGAACTGATGAAGATGAGGGAAAGCGCAGCGGCAAGCGCACCCTGCAGACGATACACGCGTCAGCAGGCTCTCCTAAGTGCCTAGTGGACTCTGGGGCGTGCTCGAGGGCTCAAAGTCGGAGGACAAGTTGTTGGACGAGGAGGTGATGAGAGCGGCGGTTGAAGCACGGCGGAGTGAAGGAAAGGAAGGAAAGGAGTGTGGACGCGCCTGTGCAAGCCCAAGCCAGCGCAACCATGGCAGCACGAAGGAACGAACGTCCTCTAGGGGACGAGCGTCCGCAGGATGAGCGTCTTGGGAGCGTGGGTGCCTCGCCCAGCGGCGGCGGCGAAACGCCGAACCAGCGTCCCCAGGACCGACGTGCGCGCTGCCCTGGACGTATGTATGTGCCCTGCACGAGAGCACCAACGAGCAAGTGAGCGGAGGCGTCGAGGAGCGTGCCCTGGGAAGGCCGAGCGTCTTCGCCTCTCCCGCTCACCTCAACGTCCGCCTCTCTCCCGCTCACCTCTCGCTGCAGCTAGCATGGCGAGCGTCCAGCTCTCTTGGCCTCCTTTGCACCACTCGGGCAAGCCACCATGGCAAGCTACCCCAGGTTCACGTCCCAGTTCGACCCGAACCGCGCCCTCCTCTCTCCCTCGAACCTGCACAACACCGGCTCGTTCCTCACCTCGGCCAACAGCATCGGCATCGATCCAAAGATCCTCGCTCTTGTGTCCGACCTGTTCAGCGGGCTCAGCAACAGCGCGGGAGGCGGGATGCACAACGCGCAGCAGCAGTGGGGCGGCGGGACGGGCGCGATGGGAATGAGCGGCAGCATCGGCACCACGCAGGCGCAGAGCATCCACCCCAACGGTGCGCTCTGCCCCTCGTGGTTGCGGGTTCCCGCTCTCCTTGAGCTGACCCTTCCCTCTCTTCCTTCCCCTCACCGCGCGCAGACATCCCCGTCAACACGCTCTCGCCGCAGGACCTCTCGCTCGAGGCGCTGCTCGCGCAGACACCTCACCCCGACCTATTCGCCGGCACAGCCGCGATGGGCGGGCAGAACGCGGGCTCGAACACGCTCAACAACAACTCAGTGTCGTTCAGCCCGACGCTCGGCAGCAACACCTACCCCTACGCGCCGCAGACGTCGCCCAACTACTCGATCATGCCGCAGATGGTCACGCAGTACGCGAACCGCCTCGCGCAGCAGGTGCGGCACGCGCCGAGACGGCGCAGGCAATCGGCAACAACCTCACACCGACCATCGCCGCCGCCGCCCGTCCTACGCGCAGCAGCTCAACGCGCAGGCGGGCATGATGTACCCCAGCGCGCTGCCGCGCTGGTCATCGCACCGCCGCGAGCGTGAGCGCCGCCTGGCCTCGTCGCCTGAGCTGGCGGTCCGCGCCTCAAGCACGCGCACAAGCTCAACAGCCCTGGCAGCGACGAGACGCCCACCGCGCCCGCGCAAGAGGCCCAACCAGGCGCAGAGCGCCGCACCGCTCAGCAGCGTGCGTCGCAACCGCGGCCATTCGCGCCTCGCGCAGCTCTCGGTCGCCGCCCGCGCTGCGAGCATCGCCATCGAGTCAGACGAGGATACCGACAGCGACTACTCGACCGACGAGGAGTCCGCTTCGGGCCTCGACTCGCCCGGCTCGGCCTTCGCGTCGCTCCCGTCGCTCAGCGCGCTCACCACGCCGCCGAAGCCCGGCGGCAACACGGACGGTCTGTTCATCAGGCGCCACCGCCTTGAGGAGAGCTTCCTCGACGAGTACGAGGAGCACAAGAAGATGCAGTGCTCGCTGCAGGGGCGGACGACGGGGTGGAAGGGCCGGCTTGACGAGCTCAGGACGCTCAGGGCGCTCTTCGTCGAGCTTCGCCCGCAGGTGGAAGCGGAGTGCGAGGTGCTCATGAAGGAGGCGGAGGGGGTGCGCACGGGACGAGAGGAGTTCTCTCGTCGCCTTCGCGACACGGCGCGCAAGCACGGGAAAAGGATCGCGGTTTGACTTCCCCAACTTTGAATAGCTCCCTCTCTCTCTCTCGTTCTCTCATGGTTGTACAGTAGGATCGTCTTTGGATAGCGCGCGAAGCTATGGATAGGCTAGGAATCTGAGTGTGTTTCTTCCCCTCTCTCTGAAGGGCGGAAGAGCAACTTGGAAGTCTTCCTATCTCTAGCAGAGCAACCGATGGAGAGATGGCAGGACTAGGAGGATGTGGAGTGCGTGCGCTCAGCATGTGCAGGAGGGATGGACGGATGGACTTCGCGGACGAAGGAGCCGTGGAAGGAAGGAGCTCATGGAGGACGTACGTCCCCTGTACGGACGTACTGAAAGGACGGACGAATAAGGGACCAACGTGTGCAGTGCACGAACGTCTCTAGAGGACGAATGTACGAGGGACGAACATCCGAAAAGGGACGAACGTACCCGGACAGACGTCCGCGAAGGAACGAACGTACTCAGGACAGGCGTCCTGATGTGCGAAAGTCTTCATGGGTGACTTGCGCGGACGTTTCGCACGAATCGCCCGCGGTAGGGTATAAAAGGGGGGCAAACGAGCGCTCCTCTCTTGACCTCCATCTGTTCACTTCCCTCCCTCAGCCTAGTCGCAGGCCAGCTCTCTAAGGTTCTCTATTTCGCTGGGTAACGCAGTTCCAGGTTATAGCGTGAATCAGTAGAGCGTGAGTGAGAAAGTAAGCGTTTCCTTCTCAGCCCCGTGCGGTTGAGTCGAACTTGGGAAGGTCGAGCCTCGGACGGCGAGATCTGCGTAGGACGGTAGGAGACGATAGGCGTAGGCGCAAGGAGACGTAGGACGGACAAGTAGGAGCATCAAGACAAGGATCAACATCAACAAGCAGGACAAGCAGGCGCGTGGAACCCATTTCACATCACCCCATTTCCCCTCCCCTCTCTCGCACGTGAAGAGCGTGCAACACCTCCTCTTTCCCTCGAGCATAAAAGCAAGAGTCAAAGAGAGCTACGAGCAGTCGTAGCAGACTAACCCCGCCCGCAGGTTATAAATCTAGCGGATAGCATCGGCCCCCTACCATTAAGTAGGAGAACTCTGTGGTCCAAATAGGGAGGATCAAGCCACCCTAGTTCCCAGAGAGAGTGCAGCAAGAGGTGCAGACTCAATACCGTACAGTCTAGCGCACCGAGCCTCCTGCCGCGCCCACAACGGGCTGCCAAGCGTCGATCGGCATCTCGCACAACATCCTCCTCACGCGGCTTGCGACACGCAAGGCCAAGCCTGCTGGCGTGTACCATCTCTTCGCCGAGGAGGTCGACGACTTCATGGCGCCGCTCGACGTCGACGAGCTCCCCGGGATCGGCTGGTCCTCGCGCGAGAAGCTCAAGTTGCAGCTCGGCGTCCAACACGGTCGGCGACCGCGCCATGTGCCGCTGTAGAAGCTCGCTAGCGCCCCGGTCCCGAGAACGGCAAGAAGTTCGCCGCGTCGCGCAGGGCGCGACGACCGCGAGCTCAAGGTGGCAAGGCGCGCCAGTCGGTCTCGACTGAGGTCAACTACGGCATCCGCTTCGCCGAGCGGCACAACCTCGCCGAGCGCTGAAGCGAGCTCGGTGCGGAGACGGCAAACGCCGCGAGCAGGGCCTCCAGGCCCAGCAGCTCACGCCGAGGTCATGCAGTGGCACCCGGACGCGCCCCGAGGCGCCCAAGCTCTCGGGCATGGCTGGTGCACACCGAAAACAAGGTCTCGACGCTTGCGGCCGCAACGGCGTGGAGGACAACGGCGACGCCATCGGCGAGACGGTGGAAGGTCAGCGCGCCGCTGCAGGCGCGCCGCACGAGCTGCGCGGGATCGCATCCAGCTCTCGAAACTCGAAGGACGGGCGCGTCGGCTCGACCTCATGGAGAAGGGCCCGCGCCTCTCGTCGCGGGACTCGCCCCCTCGCCGCAGAGTCTACTCCGCGCGCATCACCTCCGCCTGCACCGCCCGCCCCCCGCGCCACGTCTCCTGGGCCGCCCCAGCGCACCTCGTTGACTGAAACGGTCACTATCTCGTCAAGCCCGACCGAGAAGGACTCGCCCGCGCGTCAGTCCGCGCCGGCGCCGCTCGCTCGCCCGCTCCGCAAGGAGCCGTCCGCCATCATCCTCGATGACACCGACTCGGACGACGACCTGCGCGCTTCGGCGCCGGCGCTCGTTGCGCCGCTCGCCCCGCTGCGCAAGAAGAAGGGGCGGACGCCCGAGCCGCACATCCCGTTCATGTTTCGCCAGACGAAGCGGACCGTCGCGCCGCCGCCGCCGACCGCCTCTCAGGTGACCGACGCCGAACTCGTCTACTACGGCATCGACCCGGACGTGTACCACTCGCTCGACCGCACGCTCCGCACCGAGGTCCTCGCCGATGCGCGGCGGAAGAAGCCCGCGCTGTCTGCGGCGAAGCTCCGCGCGAAGGCGACGACGCGCGTGGGGAGCGAGATGCCCGACGATGCGACGCTTCCCGCGCCTAAAAAGGCGCCGCCCGAGGTGATAGTCCTCCCGCCGTCGCCATCCGAGATGACGGACGCGCAGATCGCGGCGATAGAGTACGACCCCGACATGTTCCGCGAATTGGGCAAGGCGACGCAGCGCGAGCAGATCGAGCTGCACCGCAACCGCCAGGCGCGCCTCATCGTCGGGAACCGGTCAAAGTGCGCGGGGAGCGCGGGTGCTGCGCACGGCGGTGCATCGGGCAGCAGGCCGCGCGCGCCCGTCAAGGACGTGCGCGTGCGGCAGCCGCCGCGGTTCCAGGGCAAGGTTGAGATCGAGGACGTCGAAGACCGCCTCGAGGCGTGGTTTCACGCGGCGAGGGACGGCGCGCCCTACGCTGACGACCTCGACGCGCTTGGGAGGTTCATCGGAAAGTGCGCTGCGCAGGACAAGGGCCAGGACCTCAAGAAGGCGGTCGATGTGCTTGCCCGGTGGAGCGCCGTCCTCGAGGCAGAGGTGGGGCGGCGCGGGGAACGGGACGGGGCGGCGGCGCTGTGGTGGGAGGGGTACGCGCGCGTGCGGGAGAGGCTAGAGTGGCTGGTGCTGCAGGAGACGGGGTGCAGGTTGAAGATGTAGCATTGTTGTCGTTGTCTCCCTTCTTGTCGTTGTAATCGTGCGCTGCTCTAGCTACCCTCGCCCAGTCTTCTCCTCGCGTGCCTCGCTTTCTGTGATAGGTCTGACATCCCTCCACGTCGCGGGAGCGCTGAACTCGTTGATGCGGCGTGGTCGACCTTCGTCAAGGGGGTAGCGATGCAGCTCGATCTGCTTTCGCACCTCGCTCGATTCCGCTCTACTTGCTTGGGTCGTCACGCAAACGCTCGAGGGCATTCTTACGACAAGTCGCGAGCAGCAGCGCCCCTTCCACGCCGATGCTCCACCATCTCTTCTCGCCTTGTCAGCTCTCCCTCGCCGGGCACGCACCAACCCTTCAGAGCTGCGACGCCGCCAACTGCAATGCACAGATGCCACGCCGTACCAGGCGTCTACTGCCAAGGCCCCGCGAGCTTGCTCTCGCGCTAGATTGCCTCCTTCTCCTCCAGCGTCGGCTCCTCAAACAGCCGCTCAATCCCCTTCCACTGCCTCTGCTCCACCCCGCCGAGGTACTCGTACTGGTCCATCGCCTGCTGCAGGTTGAGTTGGTCTGCCTCGAGCAGGGTGGTGCAGTGTAGGCGGCGCCAGCTCGCGCAGTCGGTGTTGGGGTGTGCGGCGGCGTGCCGCTGCTTTCGCAGCTTGTTGCAGCGGACAGCGTTGGGGAGAAGGAGGTCGGTGGTGACGGGGTCCGCGGCGCAGAAGGTGGCGAGGGCGGTACGGGCGGAGGGTGCCTCGCCCGGCGCGTGCTTCGGATCCGCTGGCGGTGGGACAAGGGTGATCACGCCTTGCTGCGCTAGCGCCTCGATGAAGCGCGCGACTGCTTGGCGGGTGCGTGCCGGGTCAGCACAGTCCGCGGAGGGCAAGCTGAAGAGGCTCACCCCCATACTTGAGTTCCTCCGTTAGGCGTGAGTTGAGTGCCGTGTACGCGGGAGAGGGGGGAGGCGATCTCTCGCCTGTCGGGCGCGAGGGGGCTGGAGGGCCGCGGGGAGGGTGTGGGGCCGGTCGAGCCGTAGTCCAGGCTCGCGAGGGTGGTGTACTCGGGCATTCTGGCTCAGCGGGAATATGTGAGGAGGAGACAGGGCCTGTGAGAATAGAAGCTAGGTCCGCCCGTGTCTCTGCAGCCTGCAACAGTGCTCCACGATAGTCTCTCTACCCTACCCAGCGCGACGCATCCCCGGCCCTGACACGAGGGAGCCTGTGAGAAGAGCGAGCGTGAGCTGAAGAAGCACGTGAAAGCTGTCGAGCTGATGAGAAACTGGCTCCCTCACTGCGGCCGCCCGAGACTGCTTGAGGGGTCGTTTTCGTCGGCACACGCTCAGAAATGGGCTGCAGGCCGTCATGATGCCGTCAAGGCGGAGTCCGCGGACTGTGGGGAGTCGAAGAGCAGGCGTTGGCGCGCGCACTGAAGGCGGCCCAGAAACAGCGGCAAATCTGCCCAGGCTAGACAATGGATAGGACTGAGTTGTACCACAATAGCGCACTGAGGAAACGAAGAGGCTCCTCGTGCATTACGAGGGGACCTGCAGGCAGGCGAGGGAGGGAAGGTTAGCACCTTCTTCGCGCCGGCAACAGGGTCTGACGGCACACGCACCCGAGGAGGACAACCGAGAGAACGAGCAGGAAAACAAGGAGGAGGCAGAACATCCGCCGGCCGGCCTTGCGCTGGTACGCGTGCGCCTCGCTGAGCTGCGTCGAGGCGCCGTGCGTGTCCCGTGTGACAGAGATGACGTTCGTCTCGATGTTGTCTGTGCGCGCGGAAAGCGTTAGCACGCTACAAAGCCGAAAAGAGCGGGAGAGAGGGGGCTGGAAGGGAGGAAGACAGGGAAGGCGGGACTTCGAGGAGGGGTGGGGAAGGGAAGACGCGGGCGACGCACCGATCATGCTCTGCTGCTCCCCAACGGTCTGCCCCAGGTCCATGGAGATCTGGTTGAGCTCAGTGATGCCCTGCTCTGCCTGCTCAATCTCGCCTTCGCGCTCCTGGATGAGCTACTCCTGGAAGTCAATGCCGCCGTCTGCACCGGTTCTTGCTTGCATATGACTGCACCTTAGAGGAGTAGAACAGCTGGTCAAGCGTATCGGCAGGTCCTCCAGCTCGAGTGTGCGGCAGTGCTCCCCTCTTGCTGTTCAATGCAGGGCCTTCATCCGCATCATCGGCTTCAGCTTGCACACGGGCAAGCGTGAGACTATGAACGGGATACGAAAGCAGGGAGGACAGACACACTGCTTGATGTAGATGTGTTGCCAGTCTGCACCGTGCTGCTCGACAAGCTGCGCAGCACTCTCCTTGCGGCTCATCTGCTGTGGCCCAACGTACGCCCGTGTATAGAGCGCTCTGCACCGTGAGCAACCGGGTCAGTCAGTGGGTCGCCTGACAGCGGGAGAACTGCAAAGCGCACCTCCACAACCTCGAGTCGAGCGTCAGCAGCCTCGCCGCCTTGCACACGCGCGCAACCGCTTCAGCGCCTCCACTTCGCTCTTCCACGGGCGGTCTGCGTACTGCGGCTTGAGCTCCGCCTCAAGCAGTGCCATCACCTCCCGGAGCGTCCGCCTCTTCAGGTGGCACCTCTTCCCTCCGCCGCGCTCGCGGTGCTCCTCCTGCGCGGGGTCGGCGTGCGCGCCCCGCGGAGGCGGGAGTATGCTCGAGAGGACGAGGTGCCGCAGACTGAGGAGGAGGACCTCGCGCGGGAGGTGCACGAGCGGGAGCGGCTGCTCCTTGTCCAGCGGGATGAAGTGCAGCGTCGCGAGAGCCTCCTCGGGGGTCATCCCGGCCGCATCCGATCGGACGGCGGGTGGCGCGGGATCGGCGGAAGGAGGGAGCGTAGCTGCCGTCCCGCGCGGCGACGTCAGCGGGAGCGCGCCCGCCTGTGCACGCGGGGAGGTTGGGCCAGGCGCGGCCGCGTGCACTGGCGGCGGCGCACGCTCGTACGGGTTCTCGGCGATGGACTTGAGCAGCGAAGTCAGGAGGAATGCCGTGCTGCTCGGGTGGATCGCATCGGCGTCTGCGCTCCCAACCTCGCGCTGCGCCTCCTGCGCGCTCCTGCGCTCCTTTGCGGCGTCGTAGTCCGGCGCGAGCTGCACCGTCCGCTCGAATTGCCACTCCTGTGTGTGCGGCGGGCCGTGTGAGGGCTCAGCGCTGTGCGAGGCAGAGTACGCCTACGCGGTGGTCTTGGCGAGGTGGTATGCGCGGTCCATGTCGGGGTCGAGGCGGAACGCAGAGCGGTAGGTCACGAGCGCTGTCTCATTGTGTAAGGTCTGCCCATGCAGAATGCTGAAGGATTGAGAAGAACCATCCGAGAGCCGGCCCTCATCCTTGAACGCAACTGCCATTGTCTGCATCATTGTGCCCCTGCCTTGGCTGCATGTGTGCATTGCCGGCTCTGCTCCGCTCGCTCAGTCTGCTGATGCACCTGTCGACTGCTCCGCAGCTTTGCCCAGCTGTGATCACCGCTGACTACCCGTCTATTGCGTCTTCCTCCCCTATTGTGTCCTCCCCCCCCCCTCTAGGGATTGCGTCCTGTACCTCCAGCCGTGTCTGCGGGAACACCGGCCCCGCACGATAGACGGGAACTCAGAAAAGCGCAGATGTACTGGCTTGAGAAGGCCAACTGCCGTCGCGTCTCTCGTCTGGTAGAATTCACGCATGCCGGGGACGCCTCCTGATCGAGCAGGCATAGCTTGCACACACCCAAATGTAGCAGAGCGGTCGAATATGATTGGAATGCGTATAATCACGGAGAGTACAGGATGACCGTCGCTCTTCCGCGCCCCTTCTACTTCACGTACTTGACTGCTGCCCTGGACCCCGTGCCCATGTACGACAGGCCGGATGCGATGGTAGTACCCGCCACGAGCCACCTGCAGTCCCAGACGCCTTATCAGCGTGCTTCAGGTGGAACAAGCGGAACGGCGGACGCACTGCATGCCCGTCATGACGGTTCCCAGCTCGAATGGGAGCAGCGGCGCAACAGTGGTAGAGCCAACGAGGATGAGCTGCAGGAAGGTGTTGTACTTGGAGATGGCGGTCGGGTGGACCGAGGCCGAGGGGATGGAGAAGTCCCAATAGCGGGAGAAGGTTTTCTATACGAGGAACAGCCAGTCAGCACAAGTAGGCCGTTCACCACAGTAGGCACGCACGGGAGGCGGGAGAGAGGCGTAGCGGAAGTAGAACGCTGCTAGGGAGAGGGCGACGTCCCGTCCGAGGATGATGACGGCGAGCGGGACTGCAGGGACGCTGTTCCGGTCAGCCAACCACCCCACAGAGAAGACGAGCGCACGCACGAGGGAGCATGTCGCGCATGGTCAGAGTGACCACCATCGTCGTCATGAGGAACTTGTCTGCGGCTGGGTCGAGGATGCTGCCGAGGACGGAGCCCATGTTGAACCGCCGCGCGAGCCAGCCGTCCACCTGTGCAAGCCCTGTTCGGTCAGCTCAGTCCTCCTGGACGTGCGAAAGCGGGCGCACCAGGTCGGACACTCCTGCGACGAAGAGCAGGCCAGTCGCGGTTGCGAGGTCGCCCTTCAGGATGTAGTAGCCGATGACCGGGCATGCGGCGATGCGAGCGACGGTGATGATGTTGGGGATGGTATAGATGTTTTCGCGGAGCTCCTTCGCCTTGAGGAGAGAAGCCGGAGGAGAGGGAGTTTCATCCAGCGACGGCGGCTTCGTCGGGGGTGAAGGCGGGGTTGCAGGTGTCGAGAGCAAGCGCACTGTGCTAGCGAGGCGCAGAGACGCGTGCCGAGGGCGCGAGAGGAGCGGGGGGAGGGCGGACTGATGAAGGTGTGGGGAGGAGGAGAAGAAGCGGGGAGGGGCGAAGGTGGGCCGTGCGGGGAGTGCGCGGGCGTGCAGGTGAGCTGGCCGGGGCAGCGCGCCCCTCAGAAGCGTCCTTGGCGGTAGCAACATGGTTGCGGAGAGAGACCCCGGCTCACCCGCGAGGAGGAGGAGCAGCTCTCGCTCATCCACTATTGCCAGCTCATCTGAGCAGCCGAGCCTTCCAGCAGAACCGGACTGCACGTTCGGATGGCTGCACCCACCTCGCCCGGGCTTGCTCCGCCCATCAACGTCGACCCGACCTCCTCGACGCGTCCGTCGCCGCCTCGGCCGTCCACCCGCACCGAGCATCGCGAGCGCCGCGACAGCACGTGGCGCGAGGAGCAGGCGAGCCTCCAGCATCAGCTTCGCCTCGCCAAGGCAGAGATCGCCAACCTGTCCGTCCCTCTCCCCGCTCGGCTCGCTTCCTGGTGCACGCACACCTCCTCCCTGGATCAGGGCTGACCTTCGTTGTACTGGCACGACCGTGAACAGGCAAGGCAAGCTCGGGCTGAAGACGAACCACGTGCCGTTCAACTCGACCTCCCCCCGTCAGGGCTCTGTCGCGCACGACTCGCACCCTAGCGGCCCCACACGCAAGACCTCCTTCTCCGACCTCTCCGCCTCGACCTCCTCCGCCAATGCGCGCCGAAGATCGAGCTCGAACGCGTCCGCAACCTCGCCCCGCTCCGCCCAGTTCCCGCACCATGCGCTCGCAGGCGGGCCTAGTTCGCCGCGCACGCCCGGCAGGCTCCCTGAGGGCGTCGGCGCCGTTGCGATGAACCGTGCGCTGCTGAGCCACGAGGGGTCGCCCGGATCAAGCGGTGCGAACGGGACCGCCCACGGCGACGAGGTCGAGACACTGCTCGTCCCCGGCCCCTCCTCTGCCTCCGAACGTGCACCCTCGCCATCAGGCCTGCTCCCGAACGGTCTTCCCTCGTCTTCAACGCCGGGCGCCCGCTCCCCCTCCAACGCATCGAACCCGTTCTTCGGCAGTTCGAGCGCGTCACGCGAGCGCCTCTCCAAGTCAGCCGCGTCTGCGCAGTCCGGCTCGGGGCGCGTCATCTCAGGCCTGCAGAGCGACCTGCTCCAGGCGCGGACGGCGCTTGAGAGCACACGTGGGCAGCTCCGGCTCAGCCAGCGAGCTGTCGAGTTCCTCGGACGGCAGAACGGTGCGTCCTCCCTCTCCCCGCTCGCCGTCCCCGCTTCGCAGGCTGACGACCACATGTACGCCCTGCAGAGGACCTCAAGGAGACGAAGGAGCGTTTGACGGGCGAAATCGAGCAGCTGAACCGGCAGATCGCGCGCAAGGAGCGCCTGCAGGACGAGGCGCTCGTCCGCGCGCGTACAGCCGAGGGCGCGCTCGCCGCACTGAAGAAGGAGCACGCGGAGCTGGAGCGCGGCGTCAAGGGGAAGATGAAGGAGCTGGAGGAGGGCACGAAGAGGGCGGAGGAGGCGAAGGTCAGGAGTGAGAGGGAGTACGCGGGGCTGCGGGACGGGCTGAGGTGCGTCTCCGCGTTTGATGTCCCACCCCATATCGCGGGCGAGCTAACCCGGGTTGTCGCGCGCAGAACGATGCAGGAGGGCTGGAAGGACGACTTGCGGTGGATCCGCGAGGACCTCGCACGGTCGCAGAAGGAGCTTGAGACCAAGTCCTCCACCAGTGCGTCCCGACTCCTCCGTCGGCAGCGTCTCCGCTAACCCGCACTTTCCTCCTCACAGTCTCCACCCTCCTCGCCTCGCGCGCTTCCCTCGCATCCACCGTCGACACCTCGCTCTCCTCCCTCCGCGCAACGCACACTACCTTTGCGGAACAGCACACGCAGTCGACATCCTCCGCGCTGAAGGAGCTGTCGCTCCTTTCGTCGCGGAGCGAGGCAGACGCGCGGCGCGCGGAGGACCTCAAGGGCGAGTTCGGGCGGTTGAAGAGGGCGATGGTGGAGTACCAGCACGAGGGTGACGGCCCTGCTGTGCGCGGTGCGAATGGCGGGGATGAGGCCGGCGTGAAGATAGAGCTCCCGACGGCGACAGACACTTGAGGAAGGGGAGGTGGGGCGGACGGAGCTGGGCTCCGCCGCGTGCGATCTCGCAGTGCCCTTTGCATAGCAACATTTAACAGCACTTCTCGCCCTTAGCAGCCTTCGGTGCCCCTGGGAGCTCTGGGCTTTCGACGCGGAAGCCTCGCTGCGAACGACAGACCGACCGCGATGCATCGACCTCCTCTGTACACCCGCGTCCGCCCATCAATGGGCTCCCGCAAACGCCCTCTCGGCGGTCCTGACCCGCGCGCAGTCCCTCGTGCAGACGTACGCACCCTCCCCCCCGCCTAGCGCGCACTTGGTATCCAGCGCCGACGGGCACGGGCAATCCGCGGGCGTCGCCATGCAGGTGAGGGTATCGGGGCAGACGTACGTCGCGCAGTTCACTGTGCTCGCGGCTCTGTCAGCGCGAAACGGAGGCGAGTGTGAGGGAGGCGGACTGCGCACCCGCGTCGAGCTGCTGATCCCAGCTTGCTGGCCCCTGCGGCTCCTGCGCCTGGTGGTGGAAGAACTGCTCGAAGAAGGCGTGCACGAGGCAGGGCGCCAGGGCGAGCGCGACAACGAGGACGAGGAGTGGGGAGTGGGCGGAGCGCATGACGAGCTGGGAGGGCGGGCACGGCGGCACGGCAACGATGGGAGTCTTGCGAGGCCGGTGTACGAGGCTGCTGGCTTGGCGAGGTGCGCGAGTGTTGCTGGGGAGGGAGAGCTGGGGAGGGACCTCTCGACTGATGAGACGAATCGGCCGCACTCACGCCAGAGCTCTTGTCCGAGTGCGCAGCGAAACGACAATGCACTACTCAGTACCTCGGCCGCGGCGGAGGCGACCTGCTACGCGCCTTTGCACTGTGGCCCCTCTCGCCGTGCCGCCCACCCTCTTCACGTTCGCCACGCCGCCTATCGTCATACCTGCGCCCCTCGTCCCGCCGCTTCGCGTACTCCTCGTCACCCTCATCCCGCCTGCGCTCATACCGGTCCGCATCCCGCCGCTCATCGCGCGGCTCACGGCTGTCCCGCCTATGCTCGCCCTCGCGCCGCCGCGCAGGCGACCTGCTCCTGTCCCGTTCATCGCGATGCCTCCTCTCGCCCCTGTCGCGCTCGCGCTCGCGCTCGTGGTCGTGCGAGTGCGATCGCGCGCGCCCGCCGCCCCTGCGCGAAGCGCGCTCCTCGCGGCGCTTCTCCCGCTCGGCGCGGCGCGCCTCCTTCTCGGCGTGCTTCTCTGCCTTGCGGCGCGCCTTCTCGATGATGGCGGCGTTGGGGTCGGCGTCGGGTGCGACAGAGGTTGAGGCGGAGGGGAGAGGGCGCGGGGTCGGGGCGAAGCCGCTGCGGGAGAAGCCGTCAGCACCGCCACGAGTCGGAGGGAAGGACGGAGCGCACAGAGCCTCCGCGAGGGCATCCTCCTCAGCCTCCTTGACCTTCTTGAGCTCCTCGAGGCGGACGCGCTCCTGCTCTTCCGCGTCGGCGCCCTTGTCCTTGTTGTACCACGTCAGGTCCTTGCCGTTCTGCCAGCGGCCGACGGGGGCCTTGAGACTGTGGCCGAGGTAAAACTCGCGGTCCTTGTCCTGCGGGAGGGGCCATGCGTGAGTTGGACATCGAGGAGGTGAGGCGGCGAAGACGCACGGCTGCGACGTCGGTCCACTTGAAGTCGCCTTGTCCACCCCTACAGGACTAGCAGCGTCAGTGCGTGCCCTTCTACGGACTCGAGATGCGGGGCTGACCTGGTTCCGCCGCTGTCGAGATGGGGCCGAAAGGGAAGGGCGAGAGGTCAGCGGGGCGTGCGTGCGGTGAGCTAGGGAGTCGAGCGCACCGAGTAGGGTGGTACATGCTGCTCTGCTGTTCAGTCTGGAGATCTGTGCGAGGAGGGCGGAGGGAGAGCGGGGTTCCGTCGACGTCGAGCTCCTCGCGTCGTCTCTTCCGCGCCCGAGCGAGTGCACGTGGCCGGTCCACGCCCTGCGCACCTGCCCCCGCCCGCACTCGACCTGTAGCGCACCCGCCTGCACCTCGCGACGCTCGCGCCCCGCTCCATCTCTGCGCCGCTGCACGTTCCCGCCCCGCCGCCGTCCCCCAGCCGCAACCGCGTGCACGCCCCCGCCCTGGCTTCGATGAGCCATCACGACGCGCCCAGGCACCGCCAGTCTTACGGCCAGGCCGCACAGCGAGGCGACTACCCCTACGACCAGCCGTCGCACGGTGCGTGATGGCGCAGCTCCCGCCCTCCCCCGCAGGCTATCGCAGATGCGCTGACCCGTGCATCCCCGACACAGACGCAAAAGACCCGTATCAAAACGGCTACCATGCCGCGGGAGCCGCGTTCCGACCGCGATCCCCTCAAGACGGCGCCGGCACCCTGACCGCCTTCCTCTCGACCGTCGCCCGCTCCGCCCAGCAGACTTTCTCCGGCGCAGGCAGCGCAGGAGGGAGCGGCGCACCTTTCGGCAACATCACCAGCGGTGGCAGCACGCCCCTCGCTCTCCCCAAACTCCCTTCCTCCTCCCGCGACGGTTCCGCATCCGCCCCCACCTCCATCGTCGCCTACCTCCCCTCGACCTCGACCGCGGGCTTCATCTTTCTCTGTTGCCTGTGGTACCTCTCCTCCGCGTTCTCCTCCAACACGGGCAAATCCATCCTCACCCGCTTCCGCTACCCCGTCACCCTCACCTTCGTCCAGTTCGCCTTCGTCGCCGGATACTGCGTCGTCATCCTATTCCTCCGCGAGCGGGTCGACGGCGCAACGGGCCACGCGAGCGGCGGCCTCTCGCGCCGGCGCGGGAGCGTCACCACCATGGGCGGCTGGGGCATCCGCAAGCCCTCGCGGCACATGTTCCACGGGACGTTCATGATGAGCCTCTTCCAGATCGCGGGGCACGTTTTCTCGAGTATGGCCATCGCCCGCGTCCCCGTCAGCACGGTACACACGATCAAGGTGCGCCTTCCCGCTCCACCCGCGCCTCCCGCTTGAGCTGACCTTGCGACTGCTCGCAGGCCCTCTCCCCCCTCTTCACCGTTCTATCGTACGCCGCGCTCTTCGGCGTGCGGTACAGCTCGGCCACCTACGTCGCCCTCCTCCCCCTCACGGTCGGCGTCATGCTCGCCTGCTCGTTCGACCTGCGCGCCAACGCCGTCGGGTTCCTCTGCGCCCTCGGGTCGACGTTCATCTTCGTCGCGCAGAACATCTTCTCGAAGAAGCTCCTGCCCAAGGAGAACACGGGCGCCGTCTCGGCCGAGGAGAAGGCGGGCCCGTCGGGCGGGAGCAGCGCAGGCGCATCGACGGGCGCGGCGGGCTCGGCCAAGCTCGACAAGCTCAACCTCCTGTTCTACTCGTCGGGAATGGCCTTCTTCCTCATGATCCCCATCTGGCTCTACTCAGACGCCTCCGCCCTCCTTTTCTCCTCCGCCCCCGCCACCACCGCCGCGGCCGCCGCCGACTCGTCGACATCGACCCTCCTCTTTTATTTCTTCGCGAACGGCACCGTCCACTTCGCGCAAAACCTCCTCGCCTTCTCGCTCCTGGCGCGGACGTCGCCCGTCACCTACTCGATCGCGTCGCTCGTCAAGCGCATCGCCGTCATCTGCATCGCGATCGTCTGGTCGGGCCAGCACGTCTCGGCCGTGCAGGCGCTCGGCATGACGAGCACGTTCGCCGGCCTGTGGATGTACAACCGCGCCAAGTCGGACGTCGACAAGGGTGAGAAGCGCCGCACCCAGGTCGAGAAGCGGCACGACATGAGCCTCCCGACGACGGTGGGCGACGCGCGCGACCTCGACGGGGGCGTCACGCCTCCGCCGCCGTCGGGCCCCTGCCCGCAGGCGCGTACCCCGGCGGCCCGCTCAGCCCGCGCGCGGCTGCGCCCCCGCGCGCGCGCGAGCGACCCGCACCCGCCGTCGTTCGCGCCGGCGCACGCGCCCGTACACGTGCACGCGCCGCCACCGCCGCCGTACGCGCATAGCTCGGCGGCGCCTATTTCGCCGTCGTCGCTGCATCCACCTGGAGCGGCGAACGGCTTCAGCGCGAGCGGACCGTCCGCCGCGACTGCGCGGAACCGCACGGCGTCGACTTCTCGCGAGCCGCCGGGATCGGGGTGCGGCGTCCGCAGGGGCGGAGCAGAGGGAGAAGGCGCATGGGCACCATGTCGTCGGGATCCAGCCCGTGTCGAACTCGCTCGGCGGCGCGCCGGTCGCGGTTGGCGGCGGAGGGGCGTACCGATAGCCTACCGCGGGGAGCGTTATATCTTGTTCGAGGCGCGCATTTGCACCGTTGTGTTGACGAGAAGCATGGAACGACCGATACGCTCGCTCTCATGCGCGCAGAGGACCGTGAAGAAAGCGCGATACAGCAGGGAAACCGTCTACAGCGCCGCATTCTTCGTCATCACGCGCGTGAACTCGCGCGGGTTGCCATCCGCCGCAACCAGTTTCTCGAGGAACGCCTTGTCGTCGATGACTGCGCGCAAGACTCGTCAGCGTGCGCAGAAGAAACTGGAAACGCGCGGACGCACACTCGCGCGTTCCCCGCCACCCGCGGAGGAGCTCGACAATGCCGACCGCCTCCTTGCGGCTCAGCCGTGCGGGAAGGGCGAAGCGCTTCACGCCGTCAAGGATGGCCGAGTACGTCTCAAACGAGGACACGCGCGCGGTGTCGTATGCCGAGGGGAGGGGACGGGCGCGCGAAGGGGTCGAAGAGGTCGAGGAGAGGAAGGCGGTCATGGCAGGGGAGGAGGCGGCGGAAAGGGACGAGGCGGAGAGGAGGACCGAGCCGTTCGCCTGCAGAAGAGCGTGTTAGCGGAGCGCACGGGAGTGGTCAAGGGGGAGCCCTACGAAGGTGCGCTCGCCGGCGACGAATTCGAGCAGCAACCGGGGAATGACGAGCGCGAAGGTCTCGAGGGCCTGGTACGTCGGGTCGATGTACTTCGACGTCGCGAAGAGCGACTGCGCGTCGTCGATAGCGAGGAGAACCGCCCGCCTGTGGGGATCGCCAGGTCAGCTCGACAGCATGGAGAGGAGGCGGATGAGTGGGACGCACTCCTTCTGCGCGGCCAGCTCCTCCATCAGTGCCTCGAACACCGCCGTCACGACCTTCTCGTCACCACCCGCCGCCTTGGCCAGCTCCTCGAGGGTTTTGCCCTCCGCGACCCTCTTCTCGCCAAAGACGTGCTCCTTGCTCGTCTTGAGCGCCTTGAACGCCTCCTTGTTCGCCGCGGAGAATTTGGTCAAGAGCGAGGCGGCGAGGGCGGGCTGCTCGAACAGTGCGCGCTGCTGCGAGTACGCGTGCGGGGTGGACGAGTTGACAAGGGGCGTGGCGGAGGGGAGGTAGAGGACGATCCAGTCGGTCGACTGGGCGTAGGAGACCGCCTGGAGGAGAAGAGAACTCTTGCCCGTGCCCTTCTCGCCAGCTGCGGTCACAAGCTGTCAGCCGAATAGCGGAGAAGCGGGAGAGGGTGGTAGACGCACTCAGGACGTAGCGCCCTTCCCGGCTCGACACCTTCTTCGCCTCGTCCAGCGTCCGTGCGAGCTCAAGCGTTGCCTCGCGCACCACAGTCGCCGGCTTGGGCGTGAATGCGTGCTACGGAAGCGACGAGAGTGAGCGAGCGAAGGTGAGGAGGTGGACGAGCGAGGCGCACCTCCCGCTTGAGCGAAGTCGGGATGCTGAGGGTCTTGAAGACCTCGAGCGCGCAATCCGGGAACGCGCGCACCTGCCCGACCGCCTCCTTGACGAGGTCCTCCTGGCGAGTGAAGGCGGCGGAGGTCAGCTCTTTGTCGAGCGGTCAGCGGGGAGAGGCGCGCACCGGGTGCATGGCCTTGAGACCGCTCAAGTCTGGCCGCGGGAGGGTCACCTCGGCGAGGACGTTGCCGACGCCAGCACCGGAGGAAGCGCCTTCCTGCTCGACGAGATGGGAGGTCAGCTCGCGCGCACAGGAGTGAGGGAGAATGCGCACCTCCTCCGTTGCTGCGCCCTTCTTGTTCATGGCCCAGAGCGCAGCCTTGCTCGACACTGGTCGGATAGGGAGGGTCAGCGGGAGGAGCCGCGAGCGATGGGGAGGAGGAGCGGCGCACGCTTGGGCGGGAGGCGCGCCTGGCTCGTCGACGCGAACGAGCGGGCGCTGGGGACAGCCTTGAGCATCGCGGCGCAGCTCGGGCGGGTCGACATGGTGCGGTGGAGCGGAGGAGCGCAGCGCAGGATTTCGACTAAGTCCAGCCGCGGGGGTGTCGCTCTCTCCGCGCACTCAGATGACGTGTATGGACAAGCATGGCATTGATAGCAACAGGGCAAAACAGTACAGCTCAAACGCGCGACCTCCGAAGGCCTCCCCTTCTCCCCTTTCCCCCATTTGCGAACGCCATCGACCGCTCAGGCGACCAGCGTCTAGCGGTTGTCTGCCAGTGGGAACGGGACATCAGCGGTGCTCCCAGCACGTCGGATCGGTCCTGCAAATCGACAAGACCGTGTCGGGGCGAGGAACGAAGAAGAACCAGGAGACTCACGCCAAAGGAGCGTCTTGAGCGAGGTCCACACCTCCGAGTCAAGGTAGAGGTACTGCGGGACAACACAGGAGGTCAGCTCGACGCCCCAGCAGTCCGCCGTTGCCGCTCCATCGCGAGACAGCGAGAGAACCGTTCGAGACGCACCTGCATGCTGCTGACCATCCCGCCATGAAGCCTGTCCCTCCGCTCCCTGAACAGCCACATGACCGCGCCCCATGCGACGGCGGCGTACAGCTCAAACACCTTGGGATGCGGCGCGCGCGACTTGGGGTACGGCGCGCCCGGCGGGAGAGGGAACCCGTCTGCCGCCCTCGCGCCGGGCGGGGCGGGCGTGACGGGCATGGAGGGCGTCGCACGCGGGAGGAGCGAGGTGACGACGCGGGAGACGACGTAGAGAACGATCTGCGGGCAGGGCAAGCGCAAGAGACGGAGTGAAGTCAGTCCGACCGCGTCCTCCTCCCGAAGAACTCGGCCACGCACCTGCTCGTTCACCGCGTTTCGCTCGCCGAAGACCGCCCACCCGCCGATCAAGCCCGCCCAGAACGTGTCCATCGAGCGCTCCTTGCCGCCAGCGAGCGTCTTCTGCACGAGGAGCGCCGTCTTGTAGATCGCGACGAAGCGCGCGAGGTTGAGCGAGTGCTGCTTCGTCGCGCGGTACACGTACAGTAGCCGCTGCTTCAGGCTGCGCGCAGCGTCCCCTGAAGCTTGTCAGCCCCGCTCGCCGTCGTCATGCGCATGTTGCGCACACTCCATCATCGCGCCTAGGAGGGAGGGAGAAGCGCACCTGCCCGAGTGAAAGATGAGCGTCATGACGAGGGACGCGGGCGCCGTAGACGAGCCCGTTCCGCGCGCCCTTGAGGATGGCGAGGACATCGTGGAACGCCGGGTTCGTCACGAGGCGGTCGAGCGTCGCAGTCAGGGCACTCATCGTGAATGCTCTGTCTGTACTGGGCGTGTGGGAGCTTTGCGCGGAGCGTGAGCGAGCGAGGAGGCCAAGCCGGCGAGGAGGGTTGCCCGGTTCGACGCTCGCCGCTGCCCGGATCTGCGACATCGTCTCACTGCGCGCAACGCGGATGCACATGGCGGGTGAATTGCGCCGCACTACAGCACAACAGATGCACAGAAAAAGAAGCGAAGAAGCGCGGGAAGTATCGGCCAGCCTCCGGGCCAACCGCGTCTAACAACGTTAACACCGTCCGTCGCGCTGCTATAAACACACCGCTCCGTCAACCCCGCCGTTCGTGAGGGAAAAGTGTCCATATGCACAAACGCCTTACCGCCGCTCGCGGAGGCTGCCGCCGTCCTCGTCCTCGTCGTCGTGCGCGCCGCCGTACGTCGCGCCGCTGCTGCTCGGCGGTGCGCCGCGCGAGCTCGCAGTCGTAAACAGCGACGTCGCGTCCGCGCCCTCCGACTCCTGCGAGAGGAGCGACGGCGAGTGCGTCGTGCTCGCGCTGAGCGAGAACGACGAGAACGACCGCGCCGACGGCGCGACCGTGTGGATGTTGTTGCGCGTGTTGACGCGTGAAGGCGCAGGGCGGTGGATGTCCGAGAAGGGCGAGATCGAGTCGTCGTCGTCGCCTTCGAGCGTGAGCGGTGCGTCGTCCTCGTGGTCGTGGTACGACTCGTCGCTCAGGTCGTAGCTGAGCCCGCTCCAACGCGTGAGCGTGTCGAACCCCGTTGACGGCGTGTACAGCGTCGAGTCGCGGTTGTACGCGCCGACAGGCATGCCGGTCGAGACCGAGTTGGTCGCGAAGCTCCGCGCGGCGGAGGACCGCTCGGACGGCGCCGGGCGCGCAAAGACCGACACGCGCGAGTCCTTCTGCTTCATCAGCCCGCCGCTGTACGCCGCCGTCGACGCGCTCGATCCCGAGCCGAAGACGCCTGCGCCCGGCTCGGGCAGGTCCGACGACGAGTCGAGGCGGTGCCCGCGCCGCTTGAACTTGCGCTTCTTCTTCCGCAGGTACGCGAGGACGGCGCCGACAAGCGCGCCGACGATGATGATCGGGACAACTGCGTGCCTCGAGTCCATCAGAACAAGCAACGGGTGCTTACGAAAAAGGGGACGCACCGACACCGACGATCGTGCCGATGTTCGAGCCAGACCCGCCCGTGCTGGCGTCGTCTCCGCCGTCGCTCCGCCGTCGGAGACCTTCGAGATGCTGTGCTTGCCGGACATCTCGGTGTAGTCGATTTCAGGGGTGGAGGAGGTGGAGGGAGCGGAAGTGGTCGAGGAGACGGAGGAGGAAGAGGAGGCAGCCGACTTGCCGTCGCCGTACGCGTTGCGGAACCTGCGAAGAGGCGAGCGTGAGCATGGTTAAAAGACGGCGGGGGAGCAAGGACGTACACCTGGCCGACGGAGAGTGCGCCATTCGCGTTGTTCTCCCAGGCCCAGTCGGGGATCTCCGTCTCGGCAGGGCACGCGTAGGGGAACACCAGTCCGCCGTTGATGTTGCTCATGGTGCAGTTGGAGACCCAGTCGGTCCACTGCGAGCGCAATCTCATCAGTGCCATTGTTTCGGGACCGCCCGCTAGGGAGGAGTGCCTCCGCCTGAAGGCTGGGTTGGCGACGAAGAAAGCGACGCACGAGAGTGGACTCGTAGCCGCCTTCCTGCTGGCACGCGGCGCAGCCCTGCACGAGATTGTAGACGCCCATCGAGCACTGGCAGGACGATGCCTGGGAACGGGTGCGAGGGCGAGGTCAGCGGACTCGCTCGTAGGGGCTGCCGGAGGAAGGCGTGCGCACCTGAGGCGGGTTCGGGGAGGGGTAGTGCGTCTGCTCATGCTCGAGATCGAGGGCCGGGAGGGCGTAGTACGAGCGGGGCTGGCAGAGGTCGATGAGGACGCGGGCGACCTCGCACGGGTTCTGACCGAAGCGGTTATCGAGCCAGTCGTACTTGTCAAGGCAGCGGTCGTCGAGGTCCTCCGGGCGGTTGTGCACTGCAGGCGCGCCCATGGCGGGGGGCGGGCGCGGGACGCGAGCGGGACGAGGACGGGGTCGAGGCGGGCTGGAGGGGCGGCGCCGAGACGGTTCGCGCGCAGGCCACTCGAGCGGAGGCGGAAGGAGGCTCGGAGGGCGCTCCGTCGTGGGCACGCGCTCGCACGAGAGACGGGGCGAGCAGAGTCGAGGGCGAGAGACCGAGACCTTTCGTCCCTCTCCCGCACGAGAAGAGGCAGCGATGGCACAAGCTGCACCGCCAGTGCCAGCAGCAGAGCTCATCCAGCGCCTCGAGCACCAGGTCCTCCAGGAGTACGCCCTCACCGCCCGCAACCTCGACGACGTGAGCCCCCCTCCTCCTCATCTCCAAGGCGCGTACCGACGCGTTCCGCCTCCTCCGTTCGCAGATCGCTGCCGTCGTCCAGCGCCTCGCGTCAGCCCAGCCGCAGATCCTCAGCGAGCTCCGGCCCCTCGAGCGCAAGCTGGGCCTCATCCTCACCCTCTTCAAGGGTGCGCTCTCCCTTCCTTCAACCTCGTCGTCCGCCAGCTCACCGGCGCACGCGCGCAGCCTCCGTCTGGTCCCTCCTCCGCCAGCGGGAGGACCAGGAGCTCTACGAGAACTCGCAGCAGCAGTAGCTCCCCTCCCGACCTCCCCGCTCGCTTGTTGTCCCCCTCCGTGCCGCGAGCTGTACACTGTCCGTTCCGTTGCATCGCCGTACCGTTTCTCCTCCGTCTACATCGCGAGCTGCCCGACGCCGCGGGTAACCCCGCCAACGCCGCCCGCAACCGGCCAGACGACGAGGCGGCCGTCGACGCCCGTCGTGCTGACCTTCTCGACCGCGCCCGGCGCGCCCGCGTACGCACGCACGCTCGTGATCGTGTTCTGGTGCACGGTGAGGAGCTCAGTCCCGCTGCTCGTGAGCTTCTGGCCCGCGCCGACGGCCCCGCCGCCGGGCGCCGGCGCGGACGAGACGCCGCGCGAGTCGGCCGCGCGGAACATGTTGAACGCCTCGCTGCGGTTCAGGCGGCCGACCCCGCCGGCGCCGGCGCCCGCCGCCGCGCGCGAGGACGTCCCCGTGCGCTGGTCGAGCGAGGACGTCTGCGCCCAGCCGCCGTCGAGCGAACCCTCGAAGACGAGCGGCTGGCAGTCGTGCCCGGCAGCAATCAAGGCGTTCTCGCTCGTCCACGTGAGCGTGAGGCACGGCAGCGATGCGAGGTTGACGGTGTAGACCGCCGCGGGAGGCTGGTCCGCCCCCGACGGGTAGACAACCGTGAGCGTCGAGTCGTGCGCTGCGAGCGAGGCGAGCAGTGATAAGTAGAGCTCCTCGAGAGCGACCATGGGAGCGGGACGCACTAACGAAGGCGAGCGCATCGCCCGAGGGGGAGAAGGCGATGCCGTGGACCCAGCCGCCGGCGGGGCTGATGAACTCGCCGCACACGGTGTTGAACGGCAGGCGCTCACCCCACGGCGATGCAGGGGGCCTGGAAGAGGATGGGAGCGCGATTCAGCGAGGGCCGCAAGAAGAGCGAGGTAAGAGGGACGCACTTCTCGTCAACGCCCTTGATAAAGGCCGAGAAAACGCGCGCAACGCCGTCGGCCGTGCCGGCAGCGAGGAGGACCGAGTTAGGGTGCCAGTCGAGGCTGAGGACGGTCGAGCGGAGGGGCTTCTTGAGGTGCTTGGCAACCCACCAGTTGCTCTCGGCGTCGTACTGGCAAACGGCGATGGTGCGCGCGCCGCTCGCGACGGCGAACTTCTCCTCGTTCGGCGACCAGCGCACGAACGTCGCCGAGCGGTTGATGCGCAGGAGGACGAGCGTCGGCTGCCAGACGGGTGCGCCCGTGTCGGGGTGCGCCTCGAGCGTCCAGACGTACGCGTTGCGGTCGTGCGCGCACGTGACGATGCGGTTCGTCTGCGGCGCCCAGTCGATCGAGGTGACGAGCTTGTCGTGCTGTGTGGGCGCACGGTGAGCGGGCGTGATGACGCGGAGGAGGGGACAGGGCGCACCTCGGTGAGCGTGTGCTGGAGGGCCCAGCGCTGGCCGTCGAAGGCGTAGATGTGGACCTCGTTCGAGTTGGGCGACACGGCGACCTCTGCAGGGCGCGAGAGCGGGCGGGGTGAGCACCACCTCGCGGAGGAGGTGGGGGGAGGAGAGCGGACGCACGCGAGCGGTCGGCGTTGAAGGCGTGGGCCGTGATGGGCGTGTTGACGATCTGGTAGATGTCGGCCATCGCAAAGGACTCTGGGCAGTCGACTGTGCGGGCGGGTGGGTGGAGGGAGCGAGAGCTGCGCACCTTGTCGTCGTCGACACCGCTCGATTCCGCTTCTGCCCGCTCTGCTGCCTCGCTCGACACTCCGCTGCACGCACAAGGATGCCTGCTAAGCCCGCCACCCAGCCCTGCGAAGTCTGCGGCGGACTCACCACCCTCCGCTGCGCGGCCTGCCAGAAGGCCGGCATCGACCTCTTCTTCTGCTCGAGGAAGCATCAGAAGCTCGTACGTATCCTCTCCTGCAGTCTCTCTCGCGGATGGTGCTGACGCGAACGCGTCCGCAGGTTTGGGAGTTGCACAAGACGGTCTGCGGCCCTGGCAAGGCCTTCCCCATCGCGATTGAGCCGCTCACGGACGCCGAGCTGGACATGGCGAGGCGCCGTCTCGACCAGACGATGATCCCGGGCCAGAAAAACCCGCAGACTCTGCGGGACAAGCTTGAGGATTGGGGCGAGCAGCCCTGCGAGGTGCTTCCTCTCTATACCTACTCAAGCTTGCAACTGCTGACGGCCGAGAACGCAGGTCATGCGCGAGCAGATTCGCGGCGACGTGTATGACACCTCGTTCCTCAAGCACAAGCCTATCATGGTCATCTTCGTCCGCGGTGTCGTCGGCCAGAACATGGTCCCCCTCGGCGGCATTGCTCACGCCAGTCTCCGCTACCATGTGCTCGATCGTGACAACCCGACGTATTTCGATGCAGTCCGCGGCCGCCAGGCGGTGAGCATTCTCACTTGGAACATCTGCGACTGGATCTTCTACGCCCACGCCATGCCGCGCACCTACGCTTCCGAACCGTGGTTCAGCCTCCTGCAGCACAAGTCCCTTCTCATGGAGCGTCTTAGTCAGCTCATAGTGCACAAGAGCACGGACGAGGTGGTCAAGGTGTACGTCCGTGACGCGAAGGAACGCTTCCGCAACTGGGTCAGGTCGGGCATGGGCACGGGTTACCCTCACTTCGTCGCAGTGCTGAGCTTGTTCTCCATGTCGGCGATGCCACTCCCCGGCTCATGATGAAGAACTGCACGTCCGGCGCGTCGGCCGTAAGCAATCACAGCCAGATCGCTTAGAGATGCACGTGAAAGCGCGCGCCTCCCGCTCGAACCCACCCGCGCATCCCTCCCGCCTCCCCCGCTCTCCCATCGCCATGTCCCACTCGCAAGAGCCGGTGCTGACGCCCGAGCGCGTCGCCGCGTACGAGCGCTACCTCGCCGAGTGCGCGCTCGATTTGAGGCGCCCCGCCGCGCTCGACCTGAGCGGGAGCGGGGACGCGGTAGGGGCGGACGCGCAGCAGACCGCGGCGGACCCGGACGAGGTGCTCAACACCTGCAAGAGGACGGGCCTGCGTGCATCCTCCCTTGCGCCTCTTGCTCTTCCCAGCGAGGCGTGCTCACTCCCCCGGCCTATCCGCGGGCAGGCCTCTTCGAGATCCTCCAGCGATTCCTCGAGCAGCCAGACAGCCCGCTCGCCCCGCTGCCGTACGACTGTCCGCCAGCCGTCCTTTTTCCGCGCCGGCTCGAGCTCGCTGACCTCCCCCACATGCCGCCGACGCGCAGACGCGCGCTTCAGCGCCGCGCTCGTCCACGCGGGCGTCGTCCCCGTGTCGCGCCTGTACGGCGACAAGGAGTACGCAGAGCAGGACGCGCCCTCTGCCGTCGCGGCGTTCGAGGCGTGGCGCGCGGCAGAGAATGTGCATAATGACCCGGCGCTCCTCCTGCATGTGATGACGCTGGAGCAGGCGACGGAGAAGGAGCTCGATGAGAGGGTGAGGATGATGGTGCGCGCGCGCATGGGAGGGAGCGGCGCGGCCGGGCAGGGCTGAGAGGGCGGCAAGGCGAGGGCGTTGAGGAGTCGCTTGATACGCTTGAGAGTTGCCATGGACACGAACGACACGCAGTTCCGTCACATGCTGTACAGGGCGGAGAAGCGAGAGCATCGAAGCGAGCAAAGAGCAAGAGTCGCAACCCCACCTCTCCCTCCTGCCCCACACGCCCGCAGCACCACCTACGCCGGTCGGATCCCAGGTCTGAGAAGCTTGATCATAGCAGCACGCCACTGCCTCCCCGCCATGCCGCACGGATCGTACAAACCACCCTCGTTGCAACCCACACTTCGCAACCCGCTTACTTGAGGGGGATCTACGCGTGCGGGACGTGGTCAGCGCGCTCGGGCGGGCGAAGGGGCGGAGAGCGGTACGCACGAAGCGCGACGAGTGGGTGGCACCGATACCCGGGCGACCGTGGCGGACGGGCTTGTAGGTGATGGAGAACTCGCCGAGGTAGAAGCCAGTCATCTCGGGCTTGATCTCAACAGCGTCTGTGGGTGCACACTCATCAGCACACGCTCGTCAGGAGCAGGAGAGAGCGGGGACGCACTGAAGACCTTGCCGTTGTAGATGCCGACGACCGAGCCGATCATCTCGGGGACGATGATCATGTTGCGGAGGTGGGTCTTGACGACGGCGGGCTTCTCGTTCGGCTCGCACTCAGTCTTGGCCTTGCGGAGCTTCTTCATGAGCGCAAGAGGCTTGCGCTTGAGGCCGCGCTGGAAGCGACGACGGGCACGCGCGTGGACGAGCTCGGTGAAAGCAGCCGAGTCGAGGTCGAGGAGCTGCGAGAGCTGTGTACGCGCGGCGCACAGGCCCGGAGTGAGCGGAGCGGTTCACGGGCGAGAGGCGGGCGGGACGCACCTCGACGCCACGGTAGGAGAACTTCTTGAAGGTGCGGGCGCGGCGGCGCTCGGCAGCAGCCTCGTCAGCGTTCATGTTGACCTGTAGGGGTGGGCGGACGAGCGGGCGTGGTCAGCGCGACGCGCTCGAGGAGCAAAGGAGGGTGCGAGGTGGTCCTGCCGCGCAGGGACGGCGGGACGGCGCTGGGCCGTCGCGGTGAACTCGCGGCGTGCGCAACGGCGCTTGCGAGCGGGCACGCATCTCCCTATGCGCCGCACGAGCGCCCCAGCCCTCGGCACACGCCATGCTCCCGCTGCACCCGCCGTGCTGCATGCTCGTCCCGCCCCGTCCGGGCCCGTAGCCCGCCTCGCCGACGGCCGACGGGGCCGCTTCGGCGGGCGTGGGTTCGCCTGGCGCTGGTGCTGGAGAGCTGGCGTGCGCACGGGAGGGTGCGTGCGGTGCGAGAAGTTTTCGGAGTGTGGAGGGGGACGAGGGGGGTCTGGCGGGTCGGGAGTGGCCTGGGCGGGCGGGCTGGCGGGCGGGCGAGGGCGTGGAGGGCACCTGGAGAGCAGCAGGGTGCGTCGACTGACCTAGAGAGTGACCGAAGTGAGGGAGAAGGGGAGGCGCGTCCAGCGGGGAGCGCGCGCCTGGCCCCTCGAGCTCGCCGCGCCCAAGTCGAAACGCACCCGCCCGCCCCGCGCCCCTCTCCCTCTTCCTCAGTCGTGTGGCTCTGCAAGCTAAGGGTTTTACTACCAGCTCACGGTAAGTACTCCCTCCCTTGCAGCCACTCTGACCGCTCCTCCACCCGCCCCCGCCCTCGACGGTGCCCTCGTCTCGACCCGCCTTTTTCACCGCCAACCTCGCATTGGCGTGCCGCGGGCAGGCCAAGCTGGAGCTGGGGACGCGGTTTTCTGTGAGGGTCTGCGGGACATTGGAGCGAGGGACGGAGTCCACAGGCGCGCACTCTGCTTCCCGTCGCCAGCAAAAACCCTCCCCTCGCGCGTCGAACCCTCCGAGCTGACCCCTTCCTCCTTCTCCCTCTCCCTTTCCCCCTTCCTCCCCATCCACCTGCACAGATGAAGCACGTCGCTGCCTACCTCCTCCTCGTCACCGGCGGCAACGCCTCGCCCTCGGCTGCCGACGTCAAGTCGGTCCTCGAGGCTGCTGGGTGCGTCTCCTCTTTCCTCGCTGATTGTGGTCGTCTCGGGTCGGCGGTGCAGCGCTACACTCGCGCTGGACTTTGCGAGCGCAATGCTGCCCCCGGCCGCGACGATCCCGTCTGCCTTCTCCTCAACTCGAGCACGCGCTGACTGTCTTCTCTCCCGCAGCGCGTCCGCCGATGAGGAGCGCCTCGAGAAGCTCATCTCGGAGCTCTCCGGCAAGGACATCAACGAGCTGATCGCCGAGGGCTCGAAGAAGCTCGCGTCGGTCCCGTCGGGCGGTGCCGCGCCGGCTGCCGCCGCTGGCGGTGCTTCGGCTGGCGCTGCCGCCGAGGAGAAGAAGGAGGAGAAGGTCGAGGAGAAGGAGGAGTCGGACGACGACATGGGGTGCGTCGCTGCT
>JAHSUG010000044.1:0-54140 GCA_019926025.1 Rhodotorula kratochvilovae | reverse complement strand
GTCTTTGTGCGTTGCCCACCCCGACTCGCGGCGCGCGCTGACTTGCCGTCTGCCCAGCTGTGCACTTGCTCTACCTCGCAGTGCACCATGCGTCGCCTCCTACTCGTTCGCAACCTCCACCCGCCGTCGCCGTGCGGGGACCTTGTTCTCCAGCCGCCCCCGATCTCGCTGCATCGACCTCCGCCCCCGACCCGCAGGCCCCCTTCACTGCGGGTTCGCCTTCACATCCCCCGCTTCCTCCTGCCTCGGTTCCGTCCAACCCCTCCGCGCTGCCTGCTCTCCCTCCTTCACCGCCGGACCCGTCTGCCTCCGTCGTCGACGCGGTCGGAGTGCAGAAGTCCTCCGACAAGGGCGCGCCGCTCCTTCGCCTGCGCAAAGCATGGCACCGCGAGTAGCGCTCTCCATCGGGCACGGTGTGCGTAGCTCGTCGGTGATGCACAGCGTCGCACTGCTTCGCGGCGCGGGACAAAGGCCCCCGCAGCCTGCGCGTCAAGTACCTCTGTCGCGCGCCGGCGTCGACTGACGGCACGTCGCCACCCCGTTGGGCGCTTTAGTACATCTATGACTCGTGCAGTAGACCACTGCAATGCAGCTACGCCTTGAGGGATTGCGAGCGGTGCGCATTCGAGCGGCATCATGATGGGACGGAGCTGGCAGCTTCGAGGTGCACGAGGAACGGAGTGCTCGGATGTGCGGTGCCTTCCCTTCTGCGTACATAGTCTCCTTTTCCGTCCCTACACCGCCTCCTGCTCGGAGAGCACTGCCTGGACGAGATCGACCTCGCGAGAATCACGCGCTTCTGGCTCTCCCTCCTCCTCCTCACTCCCTCTCGCTGAATCCGCTCGAGACTCGCTCAGACCGCTCGACAGGTCCTCCTTGACACGTCGCACGGGCACTCAAGCGCCCGCAAGTCCTCGTCGCAGCTCCTCACCGCCCGAACCGCTTCATCAGTCGAGGCGCTCGCAGCCTCGTCTCGTCCTCTAGCGAAACGATAACTGGCTTGAGCATACTCGAATAGCTAGGTGAGCAACCCCCCGTCTCTTTCCACTCCGCGCACCGGCTTGTGACGTCTCCCTCGCCCCCTTCCCTCGCGAGCGAGAGCACCCAGCTCCTCCCAGTAGCGACAAGACTGACCTCTCCCTCCGCGCTCGCAGGATGCCCCAGCCACAGCTCCCGACCGAGCTTCTCAACAGAATCTTCGCCATCGTTGCCGCCTCGAGGGACTCGAATCCTTCCCTCCTCGCCCTCAGCCTTACCTCGCGCACCTTCCGCACCCTCGCACAGCCCCTCCTGTACGACGCCATCGAGATCACCTACCTCTCGGACTCGCCCGACGAGGTCCCGAACTACCTGCTGAGGTCGAGCTGCGCGCGACTGCGCGAAACGCTGTACACGACGCCGCCCCTCGCCCGCGTGTGCAGGTGCTTGAAACTCGTCTTCCGTCTTCGCGCCGACGGCGAGCGCATAAGTCTGGGAACGACGCCCACGAGCTTAGGCTTCAAGGATTTGTTCCGCCGTCTGAGCCGTACCGAGGTCTTCGAGGTCGACGACATGGGCATCGTACGCGCTCCTCCCGCGCTCGACGAGGCACTCGCTCACACGACGAGCTGGAGGACGACCCTCAAAATCCTCTGGCTGCACTCCCTCAACACCGAGACCCTGCCCTTCCTCCTCTCCAAGCCGCACCTCCAATCCCTCTACGTCACCGTGGTAGAGTCCGACTGCGGTGCACACGCAGCTCCAGCAGTCCCTTTCCAGCTCAGCTTCCTCGGTAGCGCAAGGATCTCTGCGGAGGACTTCCGCGCGCTCACCTCGTCGTCGCACGCCACTCTCACGGAACTCGACGCACCGTCCAGCCTTCCCTTTGAGCATATCCTCTTCCCCTTCACCTCCCTCGCATCCTCAAGACCGACGCCGCCTGCTGCCATGCGTGCAGTGCCAGCATACGACATGGACGTTACGCCGCCCTAGCCCGCTTCCTCGCTAGCGACACGCGCCTCATCTCCCTCACCCTCACCTGGTACTGCTCGCCCACTAGTCAGCGTCATGTCGCCCTACTTTCGGGTGCCTTGCCGCGCGCCCTCGAAGAGCTTAACCTGTGGTTCATGCCGACGCACGTCGCGCTCGAGGTGCTCGCGCAGGTTCGGCAGGGCCACGAGGACGAGTGGCGCTGGCCGCGCACCCTGCGTACGGTGACCTGGAAGCGGGGGCCGGTGGACGGCCCGAGCCTCTCGGAGGAGGAGTGCGACGCGATCCAGGCGGCGTGTGCCGCGATTGGGGTCTTCGACTGCTCCTTCGAGGACTAGGAGGGGAACGAGTAGAGCCCCGACCTGCTTGCGAGATATCTGTGCGCTCTCAGCTCGTCTCTGGCAGCGAGCGCGAGGCGGGAGAGCAGCGAGTTGCCAACGCGACTACCGCGCCGACTGCGCTCGTCTGACCCGTTTTCTCCCTCAGCGCACCCAAGTCCGGCATATCGTCCATTCCACCCTCCCCTCACCCTACAGCGCTACCGCAGCCGGGAAGCGGTATCCCTCCACCGCCGCCCCTCCCACTCCTACGCGCGCCGCCGCGGGCCTCGCAAGCGGCGGCGTTGGGAACGCGCTCAGGCGGTGCGCGGCCCCATCGTCCTCGTCGTCGTCCTCGTCCGACGACGAGAGCGACAGCACGGACTGCACCGACGTGCGCGAGGCGTGCCGCGTGTGCGTCGGTTTGGGCTTTGGCGGCGGTGCAGGCGCGCGAAGGGACGGCGGGAGCGGCGGGACGGGCGGGAGCGGTGCTGCAGGCGGGGGTGCGCGGCGCGGGAGGTGCACCGTCGGAGGGTGCGGGTGGTGCGTGCGGCGGGTTGACGAGGACGCGCCCGAGGAGGAGGAGGAGGACGCGAGCGAGAGTGTCGACGACGAGGTGGTCATCGGCGGGGCGGGCGGCGGGTGGTGGCTCGGCGGTGCGGGCGCGGGGATGGAGCGCTGGCGCGCGACGGGCGGGAGAGGCGGGAGACCCCGCTCTGGCAGCTGTGGGACGGGCGGGGCCCGCCGCGGCGGGACGGGCGGGGGCTCATCGTCGCTGCTCCATGCGAGGTCGAGGAACGGCCTGCTCTTGCGCATGTCCCTCGTCGCCGTCTCCGGGCTACGGTCGGGCGCTGGCTCGTCGTCGACCTCCTCCACCTCCGCCCGCGGCGCCGCCAGCCCGCCCATCACCAGCGCGCGGCGCTCCATCTCCCCTATGCTCTCGACGCTCGCGGCACTAACCGTGCTCGCGGTGCTCTCGGCACTCTCCTCGCGCACGCGGCGCGGCCGGCCCTCGAGCGCGTCGAGCGCATGCGAGCGCTGCGAGCGGCGCGTGTGCGATGATGCCGTCGAGAGGAGGGTGTTGCTCCGCTGTGGGTGCTGGCGGGGCTGCGAGGCCGGTGGGGAGGGGAGCGGCGGGAGCGGGGGAAGGGAAGAGGGCGGAGCGGGGCGAGGAGGCGGAGGTCGAGCTCCGCGTCGAGGAAGACGACGACGAGCCTGCCCGCGCCCTCCGGCAGCGTCGATAGCCGCCGGGGCGTCCCCGCACCGCTGCTCGACCCCGCCGAGTAGCTCCTGGGACCGATGCTCGGGCGCTTCGACGCCGCCGACGACGCCCCCGCCGAGCGGGGCGTCCCCGCGCGGACGCTCTCCCTCGGACTCGCCTCGCCCGAGCTCCCTCCGCTGAAGACCTCGCTCGCGCGGCCGCCGGCAAAGATGGCCGAGAAGCGGATGCTCTCGGGGCTGAGGCGCTCCGGGTTCGGCAGGCGCGGCGGGCCGTCCGGGTCGTCGCTTGCGCGGCGGGACGACCAGGTCGAGTTGCGCCAGTCGGGCGGGGCGGCGCTCGACGCGGGGTAGAAGGAGGGGATCCCGCTCGCGCAGAAGGTCGACGACGCGAACGAGGCGATCCGCGCCGTCTGCGGGAAGGAGTCGGCCGACTCGACGGGCGTGAGCGGCTGCCACAGGTGGCCGTCGAGGTCATCGTCGTCCGACTCGTGCGGCGGAGGGAGGTAGTGGCGCAGCGGGGCGAGGAGGTTCTCGGGGCTGTAGCGGGCGGGAACGCTGAGCGAGCGCTGGCGGATGTGTCCGTGCGCGGGCGTGGCGTGCGAGGCCGAGGATGCGAGGGTAAACGCGGAGGAAGGTGCGAGCGAAGGGCGACGACCCGGGTCGGAGAGGTCCGCCGTGAGAAGAGATGCCGAGCTGTGCCTGCGGGTGCCTCTAGAGTGAGCACGGACAGAGGGGGAGGAGAGCAGAGAGCGCACTTCTTGACGAGGGTCTTCTTGCGCTCCATCCCGAGGATCTTGGCCGCCTTCCCGCTGGGCACGATCTCCTCGCCGAGCAGCCTCGCCGCCTTGCCCCTGACGCTCCCCTTCCCCTCCTCGTCGCTCCCCTTCCTCTCCCTCGCTCCCAGCGCCGCCGGAATGGGCAGAGGCGTGAGGAACCCCCCTGCGCCCGGTGCGCGGCTCGACTGCGGGTTGCTGATCTCGCGGGGGTAGGTCGCGTACCCGCGCGTTCCGACGAAGGGGGTGTTGAGCCCGTCGAGGGACCCGGCGCGCGAGTCCCGCCCGCTGCGGAGCGAGGACCCGCCCGAGGAGGATGAGAGCGGGAACGCGAACGCGCTGCTTCGCGAGGAGAGGGGCGACGTCGGCGGCGAGGAGGGCGTGCTGCTCCCCGCCGCCGCCGTCGCCGAGTGCGACGGCGCGAGGCCCAGCGTGCTCCGGAGGGAGAACTTGCTGCCCTTGTGCACGAGGCGGCGGAACCCCCCTCCCCCTCCTCCTCCCGTCGCCGGTGCGCTCTTCGCCCCGCCACCCTTGCCCGGGCTGGCCGGCGCCTCCTGCACGCTGAGTTCGTCGGCGTAGTGGTCTGCGCTCGAGCGCACGCGCAGCAGGCCCGCGTCGCCCTCGCTCCTGGTCGCGTGCGCGAGGACGGGGCGATGCAGCGCGTCGTCCCCACCCGCGTTGGGGAGCGCCGGCGAGTCCCACGGGATCTTGCCCGTCTCGCCCTTGCTGCCCGTGCTGCCCCCACCGAGCGGCGAGCGGAGGAACCCCCTGCGCGCCGAGTCAGGCGGCGGCGAAGACGGCGGGCCCCCCTCCTGCGCGTGCGAGTGGCCGTGGAAGCGGAACCGCGAATGGGCGGGGCAGTCCCTGCGGGTGAGGGGCGGAGTCGCGCCGACGGAGTAGGCCGGCGGCATCCTCGCGCGCGCTGTTCTGGGGAGGAGGAGCGAGAGGGAGGGAGGAGCAGGGGCCGCGTCCGCTCGGTGCACCGCCCCACATTCGGATGCAGAGAGGGGCCCGTGCACGGAATGCTGCACTCGCTGCTGTCTCGACGCAGCCGTGTCGAGCGCGGGTGCTGCTTGCACAAAGGGACCTGCAATGTGGGGAGCGGGCGCAGAGTGTGACCTTCTCAAGTCGAGCGAGGGCGGGCGAGCGAGGGTTCTCTCGAGCGGGGAAAGGGAAAAGCAATGTAGGAATGGCACAACGACACGCTCGACAGTACGCAGCAACGCTAGAGGACCCCGCGCGCTCAGAAGTCGCTGTCCCACGCCTCGCCCTCCTCCTCCTCGGCCTCCCTCCTCCTCCGCGCAAGCCACTCGCGCTCGCCCTCCTCGGCCTCGTCGTCGCTCGCCGGCGGGACCCACAGCGCGTTCGGGTCGGGCGAGGAGCGCGCGCCCGCGTCGTCCGAGTCGCTCGGCGCGTCTCCCTCCTCCGAGGGAGACTCGTCCCCCTCCCCCTCGGGGAGGAGGTACTCCCTCTCGCCCCTGTTCCTCCACAGCCTCACCTCGTCGTGCCTTCCCTCGCGCCTCCTTGCGCGCCACACCCCGCGCAAAGCCTTCTCGACCGCCTCCCACGCCTCGTCCCCCTCGAGCGCGTCCCACCCCGGCTCGCGCGTCGCGCGCCGGTCGGCGAACGACATGACGCGGGGGTGCGTCCACGCCTCGTGCAGCTGGAGCTTGGTGAGCGCGGGGATCGCCGCTGGCGCGGAGAGGAGCGAGAGGAGCGAGGCGAGCGGGACGAGAGGGAGGTACTGCAGCGTGAGGGCGCGGAGGCTTGTCGCCCCCCCGCGGCTGCTGAAGAGGGAGGAGAGCAAGGGGAGGTCGACCGCTGGCCCGCCGAGGGTGACGCTCTCGAGCGCGCTGAGCGGCGAGAGGAGGCCCGGGGGCGTTGGCGCGCCGATCGGGTGTGCGAGGAGGAGCGCGAGGTCCGTCAGGGAGGCGGCGAACGCCGCCGGCGTGTACCCCGCGGCGGACGGGTCCGGGAAGAGTCCGAGGAGCGGCGCGCTCGAGCGCGGGTGGTGCGCGAACTCGACCTCGCGGAGGCTGAGGTGCGCCAGCGCGCCGGACCGCTCCGCCCCGCCGAGGAGCCAGCGCAGCTCGGCTGCGCCGCCGAACTCGCACTGCGTGAGGACGAGCGTCCGAAGGCGGAAGGTCGGCGGCGGGGCGCGGCGTCGTCCACCTCCGCCGCGTCGTGCGAAGTAAGGACGAGCTTGACGCGCCAGAGGTCGAGCGTCGTGAGGCGCTCCCACGCGCCCAGCGCAGCGACATAAGGCGCGTGGCCCAGTCCGGGCGCAGCCCACACCTGCAGGCGCTGCTGCGCGTCCTCGAGCGCGACGAGCAGCGTCTCGAGCGAGTCGCCCCACGCTTCGAGCGCGCGCTGCAGGCGCTCTCGCGGTTCGGCGTCGGGCCCAAAGTCGCCCGAGGGGGCGGTGTCGCCCTCGAGCCAGGCGGCGACGCGGAGCTCGAGGGCGAGGTAGCGCACGCGGGGCATGCGCTCGAGGGCGTCGGCGACCCAGGCGATGGTCTCTGGCTGGGGCATGCGCGGGCGCGGGACGAGCGCCGCGAGCGGGTCCTCGTCGTCGTCGTCGTCGTCGTCGCCGTCGAGGGTGAGGGCGGGTGCGGGGTCGGGCGCGCGGACCTTGAGGAAGCGGACGAGCGGGCCTGCGGTCGTCTCGCGGAGGAGGCGGACGAGCTTGCGGTCCTGGCCCGAGGGGGCAGCGACGACGAGGGAGAGCTTGGCGTAGAGGTGGCGGCGGACGAAGGGGGCGAGGGTGCGGCAGACGCGGAGGAGGCGGGCGAGAGCGAGGCGGGCCGGGAGCGGCTTGGTGGGGACCGCGAGGACGAGGATGCGGTCGAGCAGCTCGGGCGAGAGGCGGAGCAGCGGGGGGAGTGGGGCGGCGGTCATGATCTGTGTGGGAGTGTGTCAGTGAGCTTGACAGTCCCTGCTCGGAGGGGAGAGAGGGGGCGCACGGCCGGGTCGGGTGAGGAGGACGAGGTGGGGGAGATGCGGTCGAGCAAGCGAGGGAGCGAGGGTGGGACCGGCTCGAGGGTGCGAGTGCAGTAGCACTGAGCAGTCTAGCCTCTGCAGGACGCGCCCTGGGCAGTGGGAGCAGAGGGACGGCGACTGGACGGAGCCAACCCCCGCAGCGAGCCCTCGCCTGCGCTCCGTCGCTCGAGCGGGGCAAGTCTGGCAGGGTTACAGTGCTCCGAGTAGCTCTACCAGCACCTCCAGCGAGCCACACGCTCACCCGGGCAAGCCTGCGCGCACGGATCCTCCCCCGCCGCGCCTTCTAGCGCCGGCCACCTCGCGCTCGTCCTCGTCGGGCTCTGCGCTCCTGCCGAGCCACGAGACCATACAAGGCTACCCGAGTACCACTCTCAGCAACCCAGCTCACCCTCTGGCGCCGCCCTCGCCCTTGACGCCCCTCGACACCGCCTCCCCCGTTGAGCGACTTGCCTCCGCCTCACTCACAGACCAAGGAGGGTGCGTACTCTCTCGGCCGTCTACCAGACTCTACTCCCTTCTGCGCACGAGCTGGCAGGGCTGCACGAGCTGTGCACGACGAGGACGCGCTCATCGGCCGGGACAACGGGACCCCCTCCCACGGGCCACGGAGGACGAGAGGGGCTACCGAGTGGCACAACGAGCCTACTCTGCGGGCTAGGACTGCGCAGACCTGATCCCTGCCCGCACACCTCGAGCGATCCGCCTCGTCGCCCCACCCGCTCGACCAGGCGTCCCGAGCGTCGCTCCTTTCAGCGCGTCCCAGGGCGGGCTCTCCACAGGATCCGCACAGTGACCGCGAATTCCGTCAACGACCCCTCGCTGACCCGCCCTCGTCTGCCCACAGCTCGCGCGGCGCCATGTCGTTCCTCTCGCGCTTCTCGTCGAGGACCAAGGACCGCCCCGCCCGCTCGTCCAAGCGCGCCGCCTCGAAGGCCTCGACGCAGCAGGACAGGCGGGACCTCCTCCCACTTACCCTCCCGACCTCGTCCCTCCTCGCCGACGCCTCGCTCGCCAACCCGCTCCTCCTCTCGAGCCCGTCTTCGCACTCGGCCGCCCGCGACGACGACCTTCGCTCCCTCCGCAGCGTAGACACTACACCCTGGGTCCACCTCGACGCCGACTCGCCCGTCAAGCCCCGCCCGCAGCAGCCTCTTCGCCCCGCCGTCGACCCCGCCCGCGAGAAGCGCGAGCGCATCCGCCTCGAAAAGGCGCGCCTCAGCCCGGGCGAGGTCACGCTCCTGATCGAAGAGTGCGGCAGCGTTATCCGCTCGCGGGGTGCGTTCCCCTCCCTCTCCATCTCCCGTCCCGCGCTCGAGCTCACCCTGCGCGCGCGCGCACCACGCAGGGCTCACCACCCTCGGCCTCTTCCGCCCGTTCCGCGCGTCCGAGTCTCGCCCCGCCATCCGCGCCCTCTGCCTCGGCTTCCTCGACTACGTCGCCGAGTGCGCGGCGCGCCGGACCGCGACCGACGACGCGCGCGGGACCGAGGCGAGCAAGGCGGTCTTGCTGCATGCGTTCAGGGAGGAGCTGCGGTACGCGGGCGTGCATGATGTCGTGGCGGTGCTCAAGTGGGTGCGTACCGGCTTCGCTCGCTCCCCCTTCCGCTCAGATGCTGACGAGGATGTCGCATTGGTCCCGCCCGCAGGGCCTGCGGCACCTCTCCTACCCGCCCGGCACCTCCTTCTCGGGCCCGTCCCCGCCCTCCCTCGCGTGGTACACGACCTTCCTCGCGCGGACGGCGCCCGTCTCCCCGCACGCCTTCTCGGCGTTCCTCCTCCCGTCGCTGCCCCCTCCTTCGCAGTCCCTCCTCCTCGCCGCCCTCACCCTCATCCAAGCCGTCGCCGCCCACGCCCAGGAGAACGCCATGCCGTCGCACCGCCTCTGCCGCCTCTTCGCCGCGCACCTATTCGGCCTCTCGCCCGCCGCGTGCGCCTCATTCGACGAAGCGCAGCGGGCATGGCGCGAGGCGGGCGCCGCGCTCGAAGGGTGTCTGCGCGCGTTCCTCGCAGGGCAGGCGGACCTCCCCCCGCGGCTCGCAGAGCTGCTCGACCCCCGCCCCGGTGCCGCAGCGCAGAGCGAAGACCGCACGGTCCGCGTCCTCCGCGTCGAGCTCAAGACGCGCGGGGAGTGGGACGCGGCGGGCATGGGGGCAGAGGGCGTCAACGACCAGGCGACGGGGCGCGCGGCCGCGGCGGGGGACAAGCCGGCGAGAGGAATGCCGCTCGAGGTGCTCCGCTCTGCGCTTGCGGAGGGCGCGCCCGCGCCCGCGGGCGAGGACGACGCCGCGGCGCAGGCGTGGGCGGCGCTCCTCGAGCTCGCTGCGGAGGGGGAGGAGGGGGAGGGCGCCGAGGCCCTCCTCGACGAGGAGACGCTCCGCGTGCTCGACCTCCTGGGGCTTGGGGCGGCGGGCGAGCCGGACGACACGCCCTTTGCGCTGCTCGCGCCGGACGGGGACGCGCGCGCGCGGACGCAGAGCCACGGCGAGGGCGGCGCCGCGGCGGCGCAGGGCGAGCTCGGCGCGCTGGGCGCGCGCTTCCCGAACCGCAGCGCGGGGAACCTCTTGGCTCCGCAAGCCCCGGCGAGCTGGGACGCGTTCGCCTCGAGCGGGTTCGCGCCCGCCCCCTCAGGCGAGTTCGGCCTCCTCTCTTCGTCGCAGCTCCTCTCCCGCGCCGAGGCCCTCGCCCTCGCCGCGCGGCGCGCGCGCCCCGCGCCGCAGAGCACGCTGCTCCGCGTCCGGCTCGACAGCGTCGACGATGTGCTCGCGGACGCGTGGCTCGACAGCCTCGAGGAGACGCGCTCTGCGCTCGGGCCGTGCGCAGGCTGGCCGAGCATCGTGCTTGCGCCGCTAAGGCGCGGGGCCGCCGCGCGCGCAGGGAACGGAGTGGAGCACCTCCTCGTCGTGGAGGTGCTCCTCCCCTCCCGCAGCGCGCGGCGCTCGCACCCCCGCAGCTGCAGCAGCACCCGGGCTCCTCCGCGCGCCGTCGTCCGCGTCAAGCCGCCCCGGCGCGCTGGGCGACGGCGCGCTCACCGCGGGGAGGAAGTGGCGCCGCCGCGCGAGCGCCATCTTCTCGCCCTCGTCGACCTCGCTCGTCGACGAAGGGGACGGTGGCGTGGACGGGGGACTTCTTCCCGCCGAGCGCCGCTCGCGCAAGTCGCTCGGCCGGCCGTCGACCGCGCAGGAGGAGCGCGCGGCGCCCGTCCCGGCATTCCCCTCCTCGTCCGGCGGCGGCGGCGGGCCGGGCACGTTCGTCCGCTCGCTGTCGCAGGGGTTCGCGTTGAGCGCGCGGCGGAAGGGCTCCAGGCAGAGCATGTACGGCGGGTTGGCGTCCTCGCTGGAGGAGGGGGAGAGGGAGCACGCACCGCCGCTGCCGGAGAAGGCGGCCTCGCCGCGCGTCGAGCAGCAACGGGTGGAGGAGGACGAGGTGCAAGGGTACGAGGTCGTCACGCCGCAGGGGAGCCCGGTCGTCGAGCGCTCGCTGGCGCCGGAGGGCGGAGCGTTTGACCGGCAGCGCGAGGAGGAGGAGCCCGCACGGCCGGGCATGCCGGCTGGTCTGGGGAGGGTCGCGGTCCCCTCGCCCGTGATGGAGGAGCCGGAGCTGCCCCTCGAGGACGAGCGTGCGGACTTCGAGCGTGAGACGCTCCACCCGCCGGTGCGTTTCCCTTCCCGCCTTCGTTCGCCCCAGATCAACGCTGACTCGACCTCGCCCGCAGACCGCCGTCGACCCCCTCACCGGCTCGCCCACCCACCTCGACGCGCACCCGCTCGCCCCCCTCGGCGCCGCGCCGTTCGCCAATCTCTCCGCGATCGACGCCCCCGGCGCCAAGCCGCTCGCGGCCGCCGGCGTTCCGCAGCTCGAGCGCGCCGCCGCGGCGGACGACCCCGCTGCGGCGGTCCAGCACGCCGCCGAGCAGGACGAGCCACACGTCCTCCTCCCGCAGGACGACCCGCGTCCCGTCGTCGAGCACGAGTCGCACGCGCACGACCGTATGGAGGAGGAGCCGCCGCTGCCGCAGAAGCCGGAGACGGCGGACCTGCCGGCTGTGACGGAGGCGGAGGAGCTGGTCGCGACCGCGCCGCTCGAGGAGGCGGAGGGCGTCGCTGCGCCCGCATCGCTTCGGGAGGAAGGGGATGTCGCGCACGCTCCGCTCGAGCTGGAGCAGCGCAGCGAGCCCAGCATCGAACAGCTCGACTCCGTCCCGCAGCTCGAGGCGTCCCCGCCGCGCACCGACTCGCTTACTGTCGAGCAGGGCGAGACCATCGCGCCGGCGACGCCGACGTCGCCGCTCGTCACGCTCTCGCCGCCGCCGCCGGAGGAGGAGGAGGCGGAGGCGAAGGAGCTGCCCAGCGTGCCGAAGGATCACAGGCGGGACGACGAGCCGGCTGTCGAGCAGATCGAGCATGTGGAGGCGCCCAAGCGTGCGTTGCATGTCTCCCACGCGCTGAACTCGCGCTTACCCTGCATTACGCCCGCAGCCGCTCCCCTTGGCGTCGCGATGGGCCTCGGGCTGGTCAACGCGCCCATTCAGCCCGTCGAGCCTGAGCCCGAGTCCGCTCCTCCCGCCACGCCAAAGAAGGACCACGCCCGCTCTCCCGCCGTCGACCCGCAGACCCCGCACACGCTCGCCTCGCCCTCCCTCTCCGCCGCAGCCGCGCACTCGCCCGCCCTCTCGCAGGGCTCGCAGTCGTCGTTCGGCATCCCCAAGTCGCCGACGCCGTCGAGCAGCTCGACCGGCTCGCGCAAGTTCCTCGCGAGCGTCGGCGGGTTCCTCAAGCGCAAGAAGAGCACCGTCGACAAGGAGCAGGCGCGGCGGGAGAAGGCGGACGCGGCGCGCGAGAAGGAGGAGCAGAAGCAGCTCCGCAAGCTCCGCGAGGAGGAGCTCCGCCGCGAGATCAAGGAGCGCAAGGCGCCGACGCCCGTCTCGAACGTCAAGGCGCGCGTGCGCGAGATCGAGGAGGAGCACGCCGCGGTCAGCGCCGCGCCGACCAGCCCGGCGACGCCGTCCCGCGTTCGCACGGCGAGCTCGTCGACGTCGCCCCGCCCCGGTACGCCGACTCGCAGCGTCTCGCGCCACGCCTCGGTCACGTCGCTGCGCGCCCTCTCGAGCGCGCCGACAGTGCCACCGCCGGACGAGCCGCTTCCCGCCCTCCCCATCCATGCCGCTCCCGCCGAGGCGCCTGCGCAGGCTGAAGCGCACGCCGAGCGGCTCGAAGCGCCCACCTCCTCCGACGCGCTCGTCCACGCTGCTGAAGAGCCGTCCATTCTCCTGGCGCCCGAGCCCCTCGTCGACGAGGAGCACATCGGCGTCATCGCCCAGGCGCCCGTCGTCTCGCCCGCGCAGGAGTCGCAGCACTTGCAGGTCAAGGTGCCCTCCTCGCTCGACGACCTCCCCTCGCCCATCCCCTCGCCGACGCCTCAGTCCGCCGAGCCGCACAACCACTCGCTCGTCGCCGGCGACGAGGACCACACCGCGCCGATCCCAGACCTCGCGCCACCCGTCTTCGCCGTCACGGCGCCGGCGCCGCTCGACGACGACGCGAGCGACGACGAGGGCGCCGCTGCCGATGTAGGCGAGGAACACACCGCCGTGCTCCCCTCGCTCGACGTCTCCTCGCCCGTCCCCGCCCAGACGCCCGAGCACCTGCACGTCAAGGTCCCTTCGGCGTTTGCGGACCTCCCGCCCGCGGCGCCGTCGCCCACCCCGCGCGGCGAGGACGACGAGGGCGACGTCCTCGCGGAGGACGTGACCGAGACGATCCCGGACCTTCGCCCGCCCGTGTTCGCGCCGGCTGGGCTGGCGGGTCTCGCCGCGGGCACGGCGGGAGCTTTCGAGCTGGAGGAGCCTGCTGCGCTCGCGGGGAACGGCCAGCACGCGGAGCGGGTCGAGGAGGTCGAGCATGACGAGCAGGTCGAGCGCGTCGAGCAGGTCGAGCCGGACTCGAGCTTCGCCGGCGAGCCTGCTTCTCCCAACGGGCACGCTCAGACGAACGGCCATGCGAAGGAGACGAGCGTCGACACCGTCGTGCCTGCCATCGACGCCGAGGGCGAGGTGCCCTCGTCCGCCCTGGAGGACGAGCCGATCGTGCACCACGCCCATGAGCCGCCCGTCACGCCTTCCAAGCCCTCCTCGACCGCGCAGAACGGCACGCCCGTCGCGCACGCCACCCCTACCGCTGCCGCAGCCCACGACGACGTCTTCTCCGCCCCGCCCTCCTCCGCCATCGATGCGACGCCCACGAAGCCCGCCCCATCGCCCCTCCCGCATGTCGTCCGCGCGTCGGCGTCGCAGCACTCGCTCTCGACGACACGCAGTTTCGAGACGGCCGACTCGTCCGTCCAGTCGTCGACGACGACGAACGAGCACTGGGAGCCGTCGGAGGAGACGTTCTGAGCGGCGCCCTGCATCCCTCCCTCGCTCTCGCTCTCCGTTCCCATAGCAAGCATCCTTACCCTCGCTAATCCGCTTACCCCCTCGCCGCCGTCGCAAAAATCGCTTGATACCCCTCTGCCGTCCTCCGTACCCGTCGTTCTCCCGCCGTCGGACTCGCCACGCAATCTCGTCGTTCTCTCTCGCTGTACTTCCTTTGTGTGCTTGTGCGCGGGATGTGGTTCGTTGATCCGGGGCGAGTTTACGCGGGAGTCCGCCTTGCGCTGCGGTACAAGTCGCTCCCCGGGAGATGACAGTTCCCCTCGAACGAACAGCTGCTCGCAGTACGGCGTATTCCCTGTGAGAAGCGGCTGTAGATGATAGAGGTGACGGAGGGGCGTGGCGGAAGCCATCCCGACCGTCGCAAGGATGAGGAGACGCTTGTCCGCTCTAGAGAAAGGCTGCTTCGGGTGGACTGGCGGGGCCTAGGGTGGTCCTTGAAGGCTTTCAAAGCTCAGTGCTGTCCACTGCCTACTCTTGGAGGCGAGAGGGCGTCCTCCACAACCCCGAACTCGCCCCTCTTCCTCCTGCACACACCCTCCTCCGCCGATACCGCTTCGTTTGGCCTAACCTCACACGTACGTACGGGCATTCATCTCTATAGACGTCTGCTCTGCTTCGCGTGTGCCCGCATCATCGTGATGGAGCGCGCGAGCGAGCGTGCGCCTTCCGCGGCGCGGGCAGCCCGCACCAGCCTCTACGCTCGCTCTTGGTGCTTCCCAGCGCTCGTATCGGGCCCCGAGGAGGTGTTATAGTCCGCCGCAGCTGCTCGTTTTCCTGCGCAAGGTTGAGGCGACGTTGCACGGTCTCATCGCGCGCACTGCGACGGGACGAGCGTGTCAGGCCATGTACTTCGCTGGAACGATGGGCGGGCTCTTCGAGCTTGCCATGGTGTCTGCACCAAGAGCGGAGCCTCCCTGGACCTGCGAATCACGACCTGACCCATTCCCGCCTCGTCGGCTTTTCCCTCGCAGACCTCGGCCAGCTCAACGCGCAACTCCGCCACTGTCTCGTGAGTCTGCTCGCTTGGTTCTCCGTACCGTTCTCCAGTTCTCCGCCGCACATTTTCCATGCACTCGCGAGCCGTTCTGACCTGCCCCTTGATCGCCCGCAGCACGTCTCGCGCGCGAGTTCCGCTAGCAACCGCAAGTCCCGACTTCGCAAGTCCTCACCATCACCACCTACCATGCCGCCTCGCAGATCCTCCGCGCGCAACTCGCCCGACGACGAGCGTCTTGGCGCTCCCGCACGCGCCAACTCGTCCAGCTCGAGCGCGACGAATCCGCGCCGTAGGAGCAAGTCCGCCGAGTCGGACGGGACGGACGACACCGCGCTCACGCCCGTGCCCGAGGGTGACGAGGTTACGAAGCGGAAGAAGCGCGAGACCGACGCTGGCGACAACGAGGGCAAGGAGAATCTCGACGAGGGGGACAAGGAGGACGACGAGGACTCGTCCGCGTCTTCGCCGCGGCGCAGCAAGCGCCGCCGCGTACAGACTTCGCGTGCTGCCGAACGCAACGGCGAAGACGAGGCGGACGAGCGCCCGAAGAGGCGCGGCCGCTTCGTACTCGAGATCTCGCCGCCGGCGAAGCGGCGTACGAGGCGCGCCTCATCGGCAGGCACCGACGACGGGGACGGCGACGGCGACGGTGACGAAACGATCCAGGACGCCGAGCCGAGGCGGCGCAGTGGCAGGACCGCGCTCGACGAGCAGGCGCAGCGCGACGCGGTTGGGAAGGCCGATGGACAGGACGGCTCATCCCCCCTAACCTCGCCGCCGGTGTCGATAAACGGCAGCAGTTCAACGGACAACTCTGTCAGGCGCGCGAAGGTGCCAAGCAAGGCCGACGCGCTTGTAGACGAGGCGGAGGTCTCCGTCGAGGAGGACAACGAGGAGGAGGCCCGCCCCGCCAAGCCCGCGCGCAAGGCGCCGCCGGTCAAGCGCGTCGTCAAGAAGGTTCCCAAGAAGGCCAATGGTGCGGCTGCCAAGGCGATCGAGAAGGAGAAGGTCGCCGCCAGCGCGGCGACGAAGAAGCGTCAGAACGCGCTGTCGGCCTCGACGAGCAAAGACTGGTTTGAGGGTGCGTTCTCGCATTCTCTCCTTCATCGTGCGTGTTCTAACCGTCCGCGCGCAGTTGTCGTCCGCCGCGACCCGTACGCCGTCGTGACCGCCACCCTCCCCTCCTCCAGACGCGGCACCACCACCCCGCGCTCGCTCTCCGCCCTTTCCGTCGTCCGCAGCACGTCCTCCTCGTCCTCTTCGAGCGCATTCACGTCGTATCGGTTCCCGCTCCCCACCGCCGGCAAAGGACCGCCGATCGAGGGCGTCGTCGTCCGCCTCGAAGGCAGCGAGAAGAAGATGCGCGGGCCGAGCGGTGCCGAGTCCGTCTCGCTCCTCGACGACGACGGGTCAGGCGGCGAGGCAGGCGCGAGCACTGGGTGCTGGTGATCAAGCGGGACAAGGCCAAGTGGGTCGTGCGCTGAGCGCCGAGGGGGGGCGTTGCAGCGGCTCCCAGTCCGTGCTGTTCGTTCCTCTTCCTCGACGTCGTGCTGTACATAGCGACGAGTGCATCGCAGTTCCGTACTCTCCGCTGACGCAGTCTCGCTCGAGAAGCTCCCGCTAACCCGTGCACAGACGAGGAGAGACGGACTGCACTGCTCGTGATTTCACTTCTTCGATTCAAGAGACGGTGGGGGGGGGGGGGGGTTCAAGCGTGTGTACAAGTGGTGGGGGTGTGGGGATATCGTTCGAACTGAGCGAGGTGGGGGGAACAAAGAGAAAGAGTGAAGCGTCCTCCTCCGACCTCCTTCCGACGACGACGACGACAGCGGGCCTCCTACGTGCGCCTCCTCCTCCATCAAGCGACGACGACAACGACAGAGCGCGCTCAGAGCTCCTTGTGGACGATGCTCGACGCGCTCTTGCTCACCTCGCTGAGCTTGCTCGACAGGCTCCGGCTCGCGCTGCTCGCGGCGGCCTCCGCCGAGCGGCTGATGACGCTCGCCGACGCGCTAGCGTGCTTGGCGTCGACACCGGCGCTCGTCGCGCTCGCGTACGCCGACGAGCTGATCGCCGAGGCGCCCTGACGCGCCTGGGCCGACGCGGACGAGTACGCCGACGAGAGCGACTTGGACGCCGACGACGCCGACGACGCGGCTGCGGTGAGGTAGGCGTGATAGGCGGACGAGGCGGACGAGGCGAGCGAGGAAGCTGCGGGCGAAAAAGGGGCGAGTCAGCCTCGAAGTCGCGACTTGAGAAGGTCAACCCGAGTGTGAAGGAGGGCAGACGCACCGCTCTTCTCAGCGGCGTGGCCAGCGGACGACGCGCTCTTCGAGATGACACTCGCGTCGTAGCCCGCAACCTTCATCTGGCTCGAGACGCTCTTGCTCGCTACGCTTGACGCCGAGTGTGCGCTCTTGCTCGCCTCGCTCAGCGCGCTCGAGAGCGACTTGCTCGCGACGCTGCTCGCGCTCGACGCGCTCCGGCTCGCCTCGTTCGAGAACGACGTGTACGAGCGGGCGGCATCGTCGCTCGCGCTCGTCGCGGCCGAGTAGGCCCAGTCGCCCGCCGACGCGGCGCTCTTGCTGATCTGCGACGGCTCGAGCCCCTGCTTGTGCAGCTCGCTCGAGATGGAGCGGCTCGCATGCGCCGAGGCGGACGCGGCCGACTTGCTCGCGTCCGTGTACGCCGAGTAGAGCGACGCGCTCGCGTGCGCAGAGTACGACGACGCGCTCTTGGCCGCGGCGGCGGACGCGCTCGCGAGGCTCGCGGACGCGCGGTGCGCCGCCGACGAGGCGGACGACGCGGCGCGGTCGCCCGCCGAGGTTGCGCTCGCGTAGATGGCGGTCGGCGCGGCGCTGAGCGACGAGGCGCTCTTGACCGCCTCGGCGGAGGCGACGGCCGAGGCCGAGCTCGCCGAGTGGAGCGCGACCGAGTAGACGCTCGAGGCGCTCGAGAGACCCGCGTCCCAGACGCTCTGCGCCGAGGCCGACGCCTCGAGGATCCCGCTCGAGACGCTCGCCTTGGCGCGGTCCGTCGCCGACGCGGCGCTCTTGCTGCCCGCGCTCGCGAGCGACGTCGCGCTGCGCGAGGCCTGCGAGGCGTAGCCCTCGGCGGTAGCGGACGCGGTGCCGTAGAGCGACTCGGCCTGCTGCTCGCCGTACTTGGCCTTGAGGCGCGCCTCCTCGGCGGCGCCACCGACGACGCCGACCGCACCGCCGACGACGTGCTTGAGGAGGTCGGCCGCATTGCCGAGCGAGTCGCGGACCTGGTCAAAGAACGTGCCGGCGCCAACCTGGGTCGAGACGTCTGCGGGCGGGCGGCGCAAGGTCAGCATTGCTCATCAAGGTGCGCGGCGAGAGCGAGGACGCACAGTTCTCGTGCATGCGCTGGAGGAGCTCCTGGCGGTTGGTGCGCATCGGGATCGCGACGTTGTGGTCGCGGAGCCACGAGCGGATGCGGGCGTCGCTCCACGAGACGTACGCGGTCGACTTGTTCGCCGCTTTGGTGTAGTGCTTGCTGAACTCGGCCTCGATCTGCACGCGAGCGTACCGTGAGTTAGCGCGCGACCCGCAGAGAGAAAAGGCAAGTGCGACGCACCTCCTCCTTCTTCTTCTCGACGTCGCCCTTGATCACGCCGTGCTTGACGAGCCAGCCGCGCATGCTCTTCTCGTCCCAGCTCGAGCGGATCGTGTCCTTGGCCTTGCCGTAGTTGTCCTGCGCGAGCTTCTCGAGCTCGTGCCGGCGGAGCGTCGCGCCGTCCGCCGCCGAGACGAGCTTCTCCTTGACGGCCCACGCGCGGAGCTCGGCGTCCGACCACGTGTCCCAGAGGTACGACGAGGCGTCGTAGTCTACACGGCGCGCATCGGTGAGAAGGGTCAGCGCCGAGTCGCGCAACTGGGGGAGACGGCCCGAGGGAGCGAAGGAGGCGCGACGCACAGTACTCCTTGACGAGGTCGACGAGGTCCTTGCGCTGCGCCTTGGGCTCGTACTTGATCTTGCGGCTGTCGAGGAAGTGCTTGAGCATCGAGTCGTCCCACGCCGAGTACGCCTGGTCGCGCAGCTTCCAGTAGTTGTCGGCGATGAGGCCGCGGGCCCTGCTTCGCGGGGTGCGGGCGCGGTCAGCAGGTGGGCAGGAGCGGGAGGGCGCGAGGAAGGGGACGAACTCGGCGGCGGTGTGCGTCTCGTGCGGCTTGACGAGGCCGCGGCTCTCGAGCCAGCGGCGGACGCCCGACTCGGACCAGTACTCGTAGGCTGAGCAGAGAGAACGTCGATTACGGGTGAGCCTTGCTGACCGAACGGGAGAGTGAGGATGCACGGGGGAAGGATGACGCACTCGTGTCGCGCGCGCCGTAGTAGTTCTTGCTCATGAGGTCGATGAGCTCGTCACGGGTGTTGGCCGTCTTGGCCTTGACGACGCCGTGCTTCTGAAGCCAGTTGCGCTGCGGGCGGGCGTGGAAGAGGGTCAGGCTCGCCGACTTCGGAGAAAGAGGGAGAGTGGGCGCACGAGGTACGAGTCGGACCAGGTCTCGTAGATGTGGCCGGCAGCCTCGTTGTACGGGTGCTTGATGAGCTCGAGGAGCTCGTTGCGCTGCTTCTTGGCCTCGGGCTCGACGAGGCCCTTGGAGACGGCCCACGAGTGGAGGTCCGAGTCGGACCAAGTCGAGTAGGCGTAGTCGCGCGCGTCGTCGAGCTTGCCCGCGACGTAGTCGTACGCGTGGGCGGGGCCGTTGACGACGGCGTAGTAGGCGGCGGTGGCGTTGTCGGCGACGGCGTGGGCGGCGTCGGAGGCGGCGTCGGTGGTGCGGGCCCACGCCGAGTCGGCGGAGCGGCTCGCCTGGAGGCCGTGCTCGCGGGCGAGAAGGATGAGCTCCTCGCGCTTGCTCTGGGGCGAGACGATGCCCTTGTCGAGGAGGAACTTGCGGAGCTGCGAGTCGCTCCACGCGTCGTACGCCGACGCCTGGGCCGAGTCGAAGACCTGCTGGGCGCCGCGCTTGACGTGGCCGTGGGCGGCCTCGGCCTTGAGGGCCGTCTCGTCGTAGTGGCGCTTGGCGAGCTCGCGGAGCTGGTCGGTGTTGAGGTTGGCGGGGTTGGGCACATGGTGGTCCTGGAGGTAGCGCTGCAGGTCCGACTGGCCCCAGTCGGCCCAGTGCGGCGGGCTGTCTGCGAGGACCTCGAGGGTGCCCGAGGCGATGAGGATGGCGAGGCAAAGCGGGTTGATCCTCATCTACGCGGTCAGAGTGCGATGCGGCGGGGAGGAGGCGGTGGGGGAGCGTTAGAGGTGCACTGACGCAGGGTGAGGAAAAGAGAGGGTGCTCACGATGGAGAAAGGGGTGCTGGCGGTGCAGCGGGTGAGGGGAAAGAGGGAGGAAGGCGCCAGAGTCGGTCGAGGGGGGCCATCGCCGGCGACGTCAGCGCGAAAGGTCGCTGGCGAACGCGAGACGCGCATGAAAGCCAGCCAGCCCGCAGTCGCCTCCTCAAGGGCAGCCTGTGCTGGAAGAGCTTGATAGTCGGAGGGATTGCCTGCTCCCGCTCTGCCCCAGTCGCCTCCCCTGTCGCTCATCGTCCGCGCGAGGTGTGATCCTCGTCAGCACCGCCTCATCGCCGCTCTCCCCCAGCCTCGCCTCAGCGCTACAGTACTCCCGCGCTCGTCTCCCCACGAGATCCGAGACCCGTTTCGAGATGCCCCCAGTCTACGGCGGCGCACCCAAGTGAGTCCGTCTCGTCCCCCCTCGTCATCGCGTGAGGACTCACCAACTCGTCCCCACAGGTGCCCGACCTGCTCCAAGTCCGTCTACGCTGCAGAACAGGTGTTGGGACCTGCGGGAACGGTGTGTCCATCGATTCGGTAGCGCCCTCGATCCTCGCCGTCGTTCAACCCGACGCGCTCCTCCCCCACTCGTACACAACAGCGAGCTGACCTGTACACGCACGCCCGCAGTACCACAAGCTCTGCCTCAAGTGCGTAGCATGCGGAAAGCTCCTCGAGCCGCGCCTCCTCGTCGACCACGACGGCCAGGTGCGTCCGTTCCCCCCGCACCTCCGTCATGCTTGCTGACGAGGCTCCCGAGCGCAGGCGTACTGCAAGGGCTGCCACTCCAAGTCGTACGGTACCAAGGGCTACGGCGCAGGTGCGAACCAGCCACGCTTTGTCTCGAAGCCGAAGCTGACACTGTTTTACTCGCAGGCGGCGCTCTCGTAGGCGAGTACGCACCTCGTCCGCCCAGCTCTCCCCCGCCCCGCTCAACGCCTTCGTCGCCGGCACCTGCACCTCCGCCGCGCCCAGCGGCCGGTGCCGCCCCACCAGTTGTGCCGACCCGCCCGCTCTTCCCGTCTGCGGCCGCTGCGCCTACCCCTCCACCGCCTGTACCGCCCGTCCTTCCCGCGCGCATCCCCTCCTCCTCTTCTCCTGCACGACCCGTGCCTTCTTCCGCTCCGTCGGCAGGAGCGTCCGCACCCGCGCCTCCCTCTCCGGCACAGGCACCTTTCGCGCGCGGACCCGCCCTCCCTGCGCGGCCCGCTCCTCCACCCAAGCCCGCTTCGATGCTCAGCCGCGCCGGCGCCGCAGCCTCTACGCCATCCGAAGACGCGCCCTCCGCCGCGCCCGCAGGAAAGGTCGGAACCCCGGCTTTCGACGACGGCGACCAGCGCGGGCCGCTCGTCCCCTCCGGCCGGTCGAGCCTGACCTCGCCGACCGCACTAGCCGACTCGCTCGCGTCCCTCTCGATCCCGACGCGCTCGCGGCCCTCTCTCAGCGCCGCGCCCGCCTCGCTCGCGAACCTCCCCTCGCTCTGCCCCGCATGCGCAAAAGCAGTCTATCACGCCGAGCGGGTGCAGGCCCTCGGGCGGGCGTGGCACCGCGCGTGTCTGCGCTGCAGCGGGTGCGGGACCGGGCTGGGCAGCGCGCCGGGGAGGGTTGAGGAGAAGGAGGGGAGGCCGTGGTGCAGGCGGTGCTATCAGGACAGGTGGGGGATCACGGGCGGGATGGGGATGAGCACGGTGGGTCGTCCGGCGGGCTTCTCGGCCCCCTCTCTCTCTCGTGGAGTGGCGCTAATCCGTGCGCCTTACTCGTGCAGCGGCCGGGGTTGTATTGAGCGGAACGAAAGACGGAGCGGACGCGTCCGGATAGAACATCGGACGAAGGCTCAGCTTGTTGTGCGTATCAGATCACTGTAGCGATGCGGTCTAGGGAACGAAAGAGCGGGATCTCAGGCGCCTCGCGGCGGAGCAGACCCGGAAGAGCGCGAAGCCGAGGTAGGAGAGCAGAGCGGGATCGCCCGCGACGGATGCGTCGTTCGGCGAGCGGATTCTAGTCCAGTGTAACTAGACACGCACGTGCGCAAAACCCGCCTCGAGCCGTGGTAGCGAGACGGCGAGGAGAGGACGAGGTGAAGGGGCGACGTTGCGGGTTGGAAGCGACCACAACGCGCCATCTGCTCTGAGGCATGCTCAACTCCCTCAGAACGGTTCTGCACGGCCACCGTTACACCCACACTTGCGCATGAGCAGCCAGAGCCCGTTGAGGCGTCCCGCTCCTCCTCATCACCCCAAAGTCGTTTCTCGACTCGACAGCCATGGGGCTTTCCGCGACAGGCTTGCTAAGGGCCTGAAGAGGCTCTTAGAGATGATGCACGAGTGGGCGTGGCAAAGGGTGCCGTGAGCGGATGAGGCGGCGACTCGGTGCTGCAGGGGCGCGAGGGAAGGGACGAGGGTGCACAACGCGGCTCGAGGTGCGTTATTCCCGCTCACCCCCTCGCCACTGTTCGTCCGACCGGTGCTGATGTGCGTACGCTGCCCGCAAACTCTGCTCCCGCTCATCTAGCCGCCTGCTCTCGCTCAGGCCGCTCCTGCGGCGTCCTGCTCCTCTCGCCCACTGGCTGCGCAGCTCACGCTCTCATACCGCATTGAGCACGGCCTTCAAGGCGCGTCTCTGTCGCCGCCATCCGCCCCGGAGTGCTGCTCGATCCGGTCACACCGTGTGGACCGTCTCCTCGACTACCGACCTGCGGTTCGTCCTGCAGCCTAAGCAGCGCCTGGCCGACCCGCGTAGGCGCTTTCAGCTCCGCCACGCACGTAGACGCTTACGCCTGTCCTCTCAAGCCGCCGCGCTCTCCAACAATTGCGCGTGACTGCACCCAGTCTCGCTCGCAATGTGCTCTCTTTCCCGCTTTCCCGCGCGTCCACCACCCCTGCGGGACAGCTGAGCGCGTCAGCGCGTCCATACAGGTCTCTTCCAGCTGTTCGTCACTCCTCAGCCCCGCCCGTCGCCTCGTGCCCGCGCAATAGAGGCTGGATCCCGAATGGCGTACGCTCTCAAATGCCTTCGTTTGCGGGCGGAGCCATCTCTCATCGAACCCAGGCTTCTGCTCGGAGGGGAGTCGCCTTTGGGCTTCCTCCCAGCTAGACTCTGCTTCCGCTTCTTGCTTAGCTGGCTTCGCTAAGGGGCATTGCGCCCATCTTCAAGAGATCTTCGGATCACCCGCAAGAAGCACTTGGACGCAGCAACACACAAAGGCAGCAAGAGGATTACGCCCCTTGAAGGCAGCAAGATGCCCAAGGGGCGGCGAAGGCCGGCAATCGGGGGAGGTGGGAGTCCCCTCTTAAGGCGTTGGCCAGCTAAGAGAGGGGGCTTCTACCTTTTGCTGCGCCGCTGTTGCACTCCATTGCTCTTCGCAGCCGCTTGCGTCGCTTGACTTGCACGCGGGCCGCCCAGCGACTCGCTTCTCTCGCGTCTCTCGCGTCTCGCTCCCCTTCTCTACTCGCTCTGATTCCTCTCGATTACGCTAATTCGCGTCGTGCACGGCGCCAATGCGGTTTGAAAGGAAGGGAGGCTCGTTTGGGTCCACTGCCGTACACTGGGGGCATCTCAACAGGGCTGATGGGATCAGGGTAGCAAGGTGAGGAGGAGGAGGGGGTGAAGGAGGGAGTGGAGCGGCGGTGCCGCCGAAGCGATGCTGAGACCTCGCGCGGACGACGACCGACAGGGGAAGGCGACTGCTCAGGGACTAAAGCAGCCAGCGCAGGATGCCCTCAACAAAGTGACTGCGGGCTGGCATTCATGCGCGTCTCGCGTTCGCCAGCGACCTTCGCGCTGACGTCGCCGCTGATGGCCTCTCTCGACTGATTCTGGCCCCGTCCTTCCCTTCACCCGCTGCACCATCAGCAACTCGCTCTCCATCGCAAGCGTTCTCTTCCCCTGCTTCGCTGCAGCGTTTACCTCCTCCACCGTCTCTCCCCTGCTCGTCACACACGAACGCCGCAGATGAGGATCGAACCCCTTTGCCTCGCCATTTTCATCTCCTCGGGCACCCTCAAAGTCCTCGCCAACTCGCCAGTCGACCCGCTCGTCGTCACCTCCGACCGCGTGCACGCGCACGGGTCGCTTCTTTCCGCCGCGGCCCTCCCAAGGTTAGACGTGCAAGAATGAATCGACAAGGCGAAGAAGTTTGCGGGAAAAGGGCAGGAGCCGGAGGGGTGGGGAAGTGAACCGCCCTCCCGCGCCTCCTCGAAGTACTTTCAGGAGGCGGAGCGTGGAAGTAAGCCGCTCACGACCCCTGAGCGCAGCGCTGTAAGAGGGTCAGAGCGAGAGGAAGGCTCCTTGCTCGTCGTGTCTCGTCCGTCGTGAGGATGAGAAGCAAGCGCGCAAAGCGGTTACAGGTATGTCGACAAACTCAGGACGCCCCCCTCACCTCGCTTCACTCCGCCAACTCGTCCTCGAAGCGGCAGTTGGCGATGCCGATGCTCGCGCATGTCGCCTGGATCGCGGCGCACTCCTGCTGCGACAAGACGTGCTCCTCTCCGATGCTCCGCGTCCACACGACCTCGCGCAGCGACCGGGGCCAACGCCACTCGTGCTCGTGGCCCGTCCGCGCGTTCGCGAGCATGTCGAGGGCGGCAGGCGCGGTCATGAACCACGGCGCAAGAACGACCCGCTCGAGTGAGCGCAGCAGGACGCCTGTGACAACCTCGAGGAGTCCGTCATCTGGGGTGGCGCCAAAGAGGATGAGGATGAGTTCGAGGAGGCGGTCGTCGTCAGCGAGGAAAAGGGTCAGGGTGTCGAGGTAGCCTTGCATGATATGAGGGTCGTGCGAGGTGTAGGGGGTGAAGTCGATCAAGAGGGAGGCGAGGGAGCTGAACGAGGGGGCTCCCAGAACGGAAGGGAAGCCAGGGTGCTGAGGTCGGTGAGGGAGGCATGCGACGCTGAGGTGATGGCGATGAAGAGTTCGACCGAATCATTGAGACAGGTGAGGTTGGCTAGGTGGAAGGGAGCTACTTGCGCCGGACTTGGAACGCAGTCGGGCGCGACCTCGTAGACGGTGAGGAAGTCGAGGTGCGGCTTGGACATGACGAAGCGCAAGGTGTCGTTGTTGAGCATGTGCAGTTCGACAACGTGAAGCGTACTGCGCCAGTGGTCCAAGCAGGCGAGTGCCCTGTCGAGCTCCGCAGGCGGGTCGCGGGCGAGTGCCCGGTCGAGCTCGGCGGGAGGGTAACGGCCTGTCCCGTCGTGATTCACCTTGAAGACCTCGACCTGGCAGAGAAGCTCGAACAACGTCGCGAAGCCCTCGCAGGTTGGCGTCGAACCTGATTTGAAGCGTTCGCCCTCAGCGCGGGTGCGGAAGGTGAGGGTCAGGCTCCTGCACTCGCGCGCGAGCTGCGGCCTCTTGCCCAATGTCTCGCGCAGTGCGGCGCTGCACCGCTCGAGCGCATAGGTGGAGAGTCCCACGAGGCCTGAAAGATGCGTGATCTCGAGGGTACGGTATAGATGGGGCTGAGCGAGGTCGCGGCAGGTGCGTGAGCTGAGGCAGAGGGCGAGGAGGGAGGGGGTCGAGTCGCTCGAGGTGGCGACGTCGCCGAAGATCTGGCTGAGAAGCTCGCGAGGAAGCTGCGGCTGGGCCATCCTGCAAGCGCGGTCAGGGAGAGGTCAGTCTTGTCGCTATGGGAGGAGCTGGGTGCTCGCTCGCTCGCGAGGGAAGGGGCGAGGCACGCCATCCCAGGGCAGCGCGCGGCGCGGAAAGGGGTGGAGGGGTGCTCACCTGACTACTCGAGTCTACACGAGCCAACCGATGCTCCGCTGGACGACGAGACGAGGCTGCGAGCGCCTCGACTGATGAAGCGGGTTGGGCGGTGAGGAGGTGCGACGAGGACTTGCGGGCGCTTGACTGCTCGTTCGACGTGTCAAGGAGGACCTGTCGAGCGGTCTGAGCGAATCTCGTGCGGATTCGGCGAGAGCGAGTGAGGAGGAGCAGGGAGAGCCGGAAGCGCGTGATTCTTGCGAAGTCGACTTCGTCCAGGCAGCGTTTCCCGGGCCGGAGGATGTACAGGGACGGAGAAGTAGGCTTTGCACGCAGGAGGGAAGGCACCGCACTTCCGAGCACTCCGCTCCTCGTGCACCTCAAAGCTGCCAGCTCCGTCCCGCGCCGCTTGAGTGCCCACCGTTCGCAGTCCTCAGGGCGTAGCTGCATTGCGGTGGTCTACTGCACGAGTAAAAGGCGCATTGAAGCGCCCAATGGGATGTTGACGCCGCAATCCAACGCCGGCGCGCGACAGAGGTACTTGACGCGCAGGTTGCGGAGGCCTATGTCCCGCGTCGGGAAGCAGTGCGATGCCGTGCATCACCGACGAGCTACGCACACCGTGCCCGCTGGAGAGCGCTACTCGCGGTGCCATGCTTTGCGCAGGCGAAGGAGCGGCGCGCCCTTGTCGGAGGACTTCTGCACTCCGACCGCGTCGACGACGGAGGCAGACGGGTCCGGCGGTGAAGGAGGGAGAGCAGGCAGCGCGGAGGGGTTGGACGGAACCGAGGCAGGAGGAAGCGGGGGATGTGAAGGCGAACCCGCAGTGAAGGGGGCCTGCGGATCGGGGGGCGGGGTCGATGCAGCGAGATCGGGGGCGGCTGGAGAACAAGGTCCCCGCACGGCGACGGCGGGTGGAGGTTGCGAACGAGTAGGAGGCGACGCATGGTGCACTGCGAGGTAGAGCAAGTGCACAGCTGGGCAGACGGCAAGTCAGCGCGCGCCGCGAGTCGGGGTGGGCAACGCACAAAGACAGTCCTTCACCCGCGCGAACCAGCGCGTCGCACACGCGTTGCGCTCATGCAGGTCCGCGAACGAGCCATTCCGGTGGTACCCGCGACGCTCCCACTCGGCCTGCGCGACGACCTCCCTCCGCGCATCCTGGAGCAGTTCGTCCCAGCGCTCCAGAGGGAGAGCGGCGTGCAACTGGGCGAGCTCGACACTCCACGGGACCGCCGGGCCTTTACCCCTCGCAGCGAAATAGGGACGGTCCCTCAGGGGCGGGGGGACGAGTTTCGGCCAGGGAGGGTGTACCGCGCGCGACGGCGGGTCAGGGTAGACGAGGCGACCTGCCTTGAGATCCGCCAGCAGGGTCTGGGTCGGCGTGCGCGAGAAAGTGTCGGCTGCCGGGGGAGGAGGGGGGAGTGAGCGATGGGTGGAGGAGGCGAGAAAGCGGAAGGACGTACGAGGGATGACTGGCGGCGGGTCCGAGGGCAGCGGGGCATACGGGTTTGCACGGGTGAACATGCTCAAGGTCGAGCAGTGCGCGGGAGGCAGCGGGAGTCTGACAGGGGAGCCTTAATGAGGAGGGAGAGGGGGGTGCAGATGTGCGAGCAGAGCGTGGAGAGCCCAAGCGATGCACGGTGCAGTAGCAGATGAGCGTGAATTCAGTTCGGGCGAACGCAGCAATCCGCTCGAGCCGTTGCAGCGAGACGGCGAGGATGAGGCGAGCGAGAGGAGGAGAGCCGCGGGTTGGAAGCGACCACGCCGCGCCTTCCCCTCTGAGGAGCGCTGGAGCCGCCCAGCCATGCTCTGTGGAGCTACAGCTACAGCCTCCAGCCGCCCAGGAGTAGCCAGAGGGCACCGCCGCGCTCTTCTCGTCCTCATCACCTCAAACTCGCTTCTCGTTCGCACCGGGTCCGAGGCGACTGCGACAAGCTTGCTCGATGTGAGGAGGTGCTATCAACGACAATGCACGAACGGGCGCGGCGAAGGATGCGGTCTGCGTGGTCGGGGTGGTTGCCCAGGTCGACGGCAGTTTGCGCGGGAACTCGTCACGGTCTGGGGTGCGTTCTTCGCCTGTGGTCCGCTCACTGTGACCTCTCAAGGGAACTGACGTACGAAGACTGCCCGTAGACCCTTTCCGCCACCATCGGCCCGCTCGCTGTTCACTCAACCTGCTCGTCCGGCCCTCTCGCTCCCTCGCGCCCGCATGCTGCGTGACTCATATTTGGTCAACGCGACTATCCGACTGTCACCGCCCCTGCGCATCCTCGTCGACGCCGTCGCGGCGCTGCTCGACCCGGTCGAGCTGTGTTTACCGTCGCGTGCCCGCGGGGCTGATCCGCTCGTTGCTGCCCGGCGTCCGAAGCGCCTCACCGACCCACGCACACCCGTCCATTACCACTACGGCGCGTCGTCGCGCGCGCACGCCCGCTCAGGCCGCCTGTGGCCGCCGCCTGCTGGTCGTGACTGCACCCAGTCCCGCTCGCAATCTGCTCTCTCGCGCTTTCCTGCCCTTCCACCGCCCCTGCCGCCCGCTCGAGTACGCCAGAGCGCTCAACGAGCTATGCTCGAGGTCCTCAATGGCGCGCACCACCGCCAGTGCCTTCCTCCGTGCGCAATCGATCTCAACAGCCCCAGGCGGGTAGGCGTACGCTCGCACTTGCTCGGTTTGTGGGAGTCACCCCCCCGAAATCGTCACCTCCGGTTGGTCAGAGGGAAGCCCCGCCGCAAGAAGGCTTCGCCCGGCTCAAGACGGGCTTCCCTCCCTATCCCGCCTCTCTTCGAGAGTAATCAACCAGCAACAACAACCACCAGCAACTAAAGGTTAGGGCGCCGCGGTTCAGCAAGGCGTCGAGGCCCGCAACCGGGGGAGGGAGCCTGCCTTCGCCGGTGAGCAGTCTTCAGCGAAACTTGCGCGCGCGGTTTCGCTGAGGAGCTGCCCGGTCGGGAGGGGGTTGTCCCTTTTGCTGCGGCGCCGTTCTTCGCGCCGTTCGCTTTTCTTCTTCCTGCTCGTGGTTCTGCACGACGGTCACGGCTGAGAGGCGCTCCGGCGCCCGAGACGGAGTGAGGAAAAGGACTCGCCATGTGCGGTGATTTGCGTTGCGGGGTTCGCCGCCCCGCCTCTTTGCAATGTCACGAGTGGTTCTATGCCGCGCGAGCACGCAGGCGGAGTGCACATTGAGAACGGAGGAGGCGAGACTTAGGTGCTCGCAAACCGCAAGTATACCTTCCGCGCTTCCCGGACAGATCCTCCATGACACGCCAGCTCCCCCGTCTTCCGTCTGCACGTTCACCATATGTAAGCGAGTGAATAGGGAACTCACGGATGCTTGCACTTCTTGTCTACGGACGTCTAGACCGCCCGGCTACGCCTCGCCCGCCTTCTCCCACTCCTTCTTGTACTCGGCGAGGGACTCGGCCATGTCGATGCTGCGCACGCACGGGTCACCATCGCATCAGTCTGAGAGTCCGTCGCACGGGACAGCACGGCGCAGCGCCGAGCCGACCGAAAGAAACGAGAGCTTGCGACGTACACCGTGTCCTTCGCGTTCCTCGGCGTCCACCCGAACGTCCCCCTCGTCTTGGCCGTGTCGATGACGTTCTGCGTCGGCTTTGGCTTGCCCGGGTGGCCCTTCTCGGCGTTGGGGAACGCAGTGCGGAGGGCGGGCGATGCGTAAGTGTGGTAGAGGTCCAGGAGGGGCTGGTAGGACGAGTCGGCTGTGAGGGCGATGGGCGGGTCAGCGTTGATCGGAGGGACGATGTTAACCTGGAGGCCGCGGGAGAGACGGGAGCGCGTGGAAGGGGAAGAGGCGGGGCCGACGAGGCGCGCCGGAGGGCCAGTGAACGGGAGGAATGGGACGTACCCGTCGCGACAAGGAAGCGTTCGTTACCCGCCTTCTCGTTGAGCAGGCTCTCGACATGGATGAGCGCGACGTCCCTCACGTCGACAAAGCTGCCGAACCCGTTCTGCGCGTCCTCGGCGCCCTTCTTCCCCTCGAGGAACTGGTAGAAGTTGTTCACGCTCGTGTTGAGCGCCGAAGGGCCCTTCACCGCGTGAAGCACGGGGCCGAAGATGAGAGGCGGCTGGATCGTGACGAGGTCGAACGAGGGCTTCGAGTCCTGCAGGAACTGCCACGCGGCGCGCTCGGCGAGCGTCTTCGACGCGCGGTACATCTGCGATTGTCGGCCGCGTCGCCCTGCTCCTCGACCTGCATCCGGGCGGGCGGGAAGGCGTCAACACGTGTACCGGGCGGCGCGGGAGGGAGCGTAAGGCGCGCACCAGCTTAGGGGCTGTACTCGTTCCAGTCCTTCTCGGTGAAGGTGTACACCGGCTCCTTGGGCTCGACGACGCACGCAAAGCTCGCGGTGATGACTACGCGCTTGACTGCGGGCAGGCCGGTTCAGCGCGGCCCGACGAGGGCCAGAAAGGGTGGGGCGCACCGGACGGCTCGGACGCGGCGGCGCGGAGGGCGGAGAGCGTCCCCTGCACGGCGGGGCCGATGAGCTCGGAGGGCTTGCTCACGTTGAAGTGGAACGGCGAGGCTTTGCGTGCATGCGGGTGGGTCAGCGCGGCGGGGGTGGGAGCTACTGAGGAAGTGGGGCGCACCGGTGTGCACGACGGCGTCGACGCCCTTGACCGCCTCGTCGAAGGCGTTGGGCTGCGTGTGCGGTACTGTGCGTCAGCCTGAGCGCATCTTCTACGCGAGAGATGTGTGCGGACCTGCTCGACATCCTCGACGATGGCGTACTCGAACTTGGCGTCGAGCCCGTCCTTGGCCAGGCGGCGCTTGAGGTCCTCGCCCTTGTCGGTGCTGCGGACAGTGCCCCTGACGCGGAATCCGCGCTCGAGGAGCTGCTTGAGGACGTCTGCGCGCGAGAAGTGGGGGGCCGCGGGTCAGCCGCTGATGAGGACCGGGAGGGGCGGGACGGCGAGGTAGCCGGAGGCACCGGTGAGGAGGACGAGAGAGTCGGTCGAGACGGCAGGCATACTGGCAGGGAGTGGTGAGAGCGAGAGCGACGCGAGGAGCGAGCCGACGGGAGGGCGGGGAAGCCTCCGCTCGCACGCAAGGTAGAGGAAGCGCTGTCAGCGCGTGCCGGACAGCTCTTCCCATCGGCAGATTCGGTCAGAGATGCGCGCACAACGGCGTAGAGCGGTGCGGACTGCGGGGCTACAGACTCGGCGACACCCCTCCCTCCTGCCGCTCCACCTCCACCTCGTGCACTGCTCGCGCGCCTGCATCCTCCACCAGCGCACCGCCATCGTCTCCTTCCCCACCGGGCCCCTCGCCCGCCGCTGCTCCCCGCGCCCCGCTCCCCGCCTTGCGCCCCTGTCGCAGCAAGCTGTCGCGCAGGAGCTCCTCCTTGGCCTGCCGCGCCCACCGCTCGAGCTCCTCGTCGTCGACCGCGTCGGCCGCGTCCTCCTCCGCTGTGCGAGGCGCGTCCTCACCCGGCCAGCCGGCAGCGGGACGCGAAGGGGACGCGGGCGCCGCCGCAACGGGCATTGCAACAGGCCCGGGCGCAGGCGCACGCCGGTGGAAGAACGCCCACGCCTCGCGCGCGGCGAACACGACGACGACGAGCTTCGCCGCCCAGGCGCCGAGCACCCGCCGCGCCGCGACCCACGCCGTGCCGTAGGTGGCTGCTTTGCGCGCGAGGCGCGCCTGAAAGGGCTGCGCGCGCGCCCAGGCGCGGTACCGCGGACGGGCGGACAGGGCGGTGTAGACGAGTGCGCCGCCTGCGCCGAGGAGGAGCCATGCGCAGAGGGCGACGAGGCCGAGCCAGGTCGCGCTCCAGGCCGTGAAGCGGACGAGGGCGGCGAGTGCCGTCCAGAGGTACGAGGTGAGGCGGGCGATGAAGCGCAGGAGGGCGGGGGAGAGGACGCGGACGAGCTTGGCGGCGAGGGTAAAGAGGAAGAGGCGGAGGAGCCAGGGGAGGTAGGGGTCGCGGAGCGAGGCGGAGAGGAAGCGCAGGGTCGAGGCGTCGATCTCGTCATCGACGGAGTGTTCTGGTGCTGGTGCAGGGTCGACCTGAGTTGCTGGAGGAACAGGGACGGGTCGTGTGGGCGGCGAGGAGGGGGACGAGGGTGACGACATGCTGGGCGAGGACGAGGTGGTAGGGCTGTAGCGCTTCGTGGGGGTGGTCAGTACGTTCAGCTGTAGGGTCCGCGGTGCAGCACAGCGAGCAGCGCACCTGTCTACGGAGGAGAGTCGGCCGGGAGATGAGAAGGCGACGAAGCGGCGTCGAGAGGAGCGGCCAACGCGGGACTCGGGCGGGGAGTTCGAGCAGACCGGTGAGAGTGTTCTCGTCGGATCTAGCGAGCCTGATCACCCGTCAGCGCTAAGGGCGGGTCCTGGCGGAGGCGAGGCTGAGATCCGAGACGAGCGTCCAAGGTCAACCCGCGCCAACCCGCACACGGCCTCGCTGGAGACGCGGCTAGCCTTGCGCAAACTCTACTCGACGCCAGCTCTCTACTCCAAGTCGAACGGGCGCATTCCACCGCGCCGCTCGTCCCCACCGGCATCTCCGCCCGCACCCCTCGTCCCGCCCTCTCCACGCCAGCGAGGAGCTATTGCAGGATGTCGTACCATCCACAGGCACGCCCTCGCTCCCTCCACGAAGCCGCACCCTCCGCTGACCCCTCCTCGCGGATCCCGCAGCCCGGGTTTCAGTACCAGCCCGCGACGCAGCCCCAGCTAGGCCAGCAGCAGGCCCAGAACTCGATGCAGGCCATCCTCAACCACCAGGACTCGTACTCGGTCGCGCAGCGCTGGCAGCTCGTCGGCGATGAGGAGTACAAGTGCGTCGCTCGCTCACTCGCTTCGGCTCCTCCCGCTCGATTGCGCGGGCAGCATGCTGATTCAGCTGTACGCCTCCGCGCAGCCGCCTGCTGAAGAACTACAAGCTCGCGCACTTGCGCATTGAGGAGCAACGCTCGGCCATGCTCGAGCAGGAGAAGCAGGTCCGTTGCCCTTCCCTCCTTCGCATCTCTTTCCCGCGCTTACGAAAGCTTCCCTACGCAGAACGCCGCACTACGCAAGCACATCATGCTGCTCGAGGGCGGCGACTCGGGCGGCGCGACCGTCGTCGGCGTGCATTCGGCGGGCGGCGGCGGCGGTAGCACCGTGGACGACGTGCGCCTCTTTCCCCCGCTTCTCCCGGACGTAAATTGACGATGCCGCCGGCAGTTCACCATCAAGAACTCCTCGTCGTCCCTCGAGCGGCGCATCAACCGCTGGGCGGCCGATACCCTCGCAGCACATCTGCGGTCCGCGCCCCCGCCCCCGCCAGGCACCGACGCCGCCGCGTTCCAGCACCTCGCGCTCGTCCCGCTCGCCGAGGCGCTCTTCCGCGACGTCGACAACGTCGCGGCCTCACCGTTCCTCGTCGGCCTCAGCCAGATGGGCTTCGACTACCCCGGCTTGGGCATCGTGGTGCAGAGCTTGCTCAGGCACGTGCTGAGCCAGCTGCTGTGCGACGGGATCGTCAACAAGCTCCTCGTCACCAACTCGGAGGAGGCCAACCAGTGCGTCTCGGCTCGCTCCGTTGTGCGCGCCTCGCTGACTTTGCCTCGCTGAGCAGGGAGCTCACCAAGCTGCACGAGCAGCTCTTCCACCGTGCGCTGCGCTGCTCTCCTCCCTCACCTCGACAGCGTACTAATTCTGCGACCGCAGGCGAGCCGCTCGTCGCCTCGGTCTGGCGGCGGCAGACCTTCTCCGCAGCAGTCGACGCCCTCGACCCCGAAATGTCGCTCTCCCTCTTCCGCGAGCACATGCCGCACGTCTTCGCCCTGATCAACCCCGACCCGGCGACGATCGCGCCCGAGCTCGAGGCCGTCCTCGATGCGAGCTACGTCTACTCGCGCATGCTCCACAAGAGCTACTCGCCCGGCGGCGCGCTCGAGGGCAGCGGGTTCTACAGGAGCTTTGTCTGCCAGGTTGGAGCGCCGCTCGACCCGACGCAGCTCGGTGCGCTTGGCTTTTCCCCTCTCTCGCCGGGAACTGCTTGCTCACCCGTTCGTTCGCACTCACGCAGAGCTCATCAAGAAGTGCTACCGCACCGAGCGCGGTCCGTCCTCCCTTGTCCCCGCCTCCTCCTCCCGACGCCCTATGATCCCCGCAGGTGAGCGCGTGCCTCTTCCCCGGCCTCGTCAAGGAGACGGCCGTCGACACGACCCGCTGCCGCAGGTCTCGCTCCGCCACGCGGCGCCCGGCGCGCAGAACGTTCACCAGAGCAAGAAGCGCGAGACGAGGACGCTCGTTGTTAGGCGCGCGCAGGTCATTTGCGAGTGCGTTGCCCATCCGCTCGCCTCCTTTCGCCTCCCGGGCTTGGCGCTGATCCGCCTGCGCGATGTCGCACTTCGTCCGCAGGTGTGCCCTCGCCGCGCACGGCGTCAGCTTGCACGCCCGCTCGGCGACGTCGCCCTCGCGAACGGCAGCGGCGCGAGCAACGGCGGATTCCTCGCCGCAGCCGCTGCAGTGAGCGCGCCTTCGGGCTTCTCGATACCCGTTCTTCCCCTTCTACGGTCATACCTCTTCGTTCTCCTGCACCCGCAATGATACCCTCGTCGTTTCGCCCTTCAAGCTCGATGCTCCCCTTCGCTCCTGCTTCCCGCTTCTCCGCCTTTCCTCTCGCACACCGCGTGGCGTGTACGCGCTCCTCCTGTGCGCACCACCCGCGCATGTGCTGACCACTCCGGCGTTCCGCAGACAGGAGCTCCACCCTTGGTCCACGGACCTTCCGCCTCCTCTCCTCTCCTGGCCGCGCTCTCCCTCTCTCCCTCCCCGCTCACTCTGCCGCACGCAGTGATGTCGCACGACGGGCAATGTCGCAGCTCGCTGCTCTCGCAGAGCGAGTACCCGCCGCCCTCGCCCGCGTCGGCGTCGGCGCGCTCGCACGCGTCGTCCGACGCACACAGCGCGGGCGCCCCCCCGCGCCTCGGGCACCCCGACCACGCGCGCCATTCGCGCGCCTCCCTCGCGACTACGACGACGAGCGACGCGCCCTCCCTCGCGGGGGACGAGGCGCCCCCGCCCCCATCCGTCACCTCGTCCTCCTCGTCGGGCTCCGCGTCCTCCTCCTCCTCCTCCTCTTCCTCCGCATCGCACGCCCGCCCCCCCCCCCCCGCCGCGTACTCCCACCCGTCCGTCCCGCCCGCCCCGCAGTGGCCGCTCCCCGCCCGCCGAGCAACGCACAGCGGTTCGTCCCGCTGCACCCGCTCCCGCCCCCTTCGTCTTCTGCCAAGGGGAAGAGCCGCGCGGAGCCGCCGACCGCGGGGGAGGAGAAGGCTGCGCTGCTGGCGCGCGAGAGGGGGCTCGACGAGCTCTTCGACCGTGCCAGCACGCGGGCGGCCGAGGACGGCGACGACGCGGCGAGCCCAGTCAGTCCCGCTGGGACGGAGCTGCCCGACTACGCGGTTTCACCCTTCAGCAACAGAGGCGGGCTGAGGAGGAGTGCGACGGCGGCGAAGCGCGCTGCGAGCCTGCGCGAGGACGAGGAGGGCGGGGGCAGGGAGGGCGAGAAGCGCGCGCTTGTCGAGGCTGAGGTGCGCGCGCGGGTGAATGCCGACGCAAGGCGCGTGGTCGAGGACGACGTGGAGATGACCAAGGCTGGGTTGGCGCGGCGAGCGGCGGAGGAGGAGCGCGAGAGGGCGGAGGGGGAGGAGGCGAGGAGGGGGAGGGAGGCGGAGAAGCGGATGGAGGCGCTGCGTGTCGAGGAAGAGGAGGAGGAGGACGAGGAGGAGCCGCCGCCGCCGATCTCGCCTGAGCAGGATGGGCGCGGGATGCTCCCGCTCGTCGACAGGAAGGAGCCGCTCTTCGACCCGCCCGCCCACGAGGCGCGCGTGCCGCCACCGCCGCTGACGTCGTACCGCCTCCCGCCGCCACCTGTGCCAGCTCCGACAGAGTCGTACGCGCTGCCGTTCCACAGCAATGCCCTACCCGTCCAGGACGACTACTTCTCGCAGCCGATTCCGCCCCGCCCGTCCCTCGCCCCTGTCCACACCGCCCCGCTCCCACCACCTTTCCAGCCGCACCGTCCCGAAGCAACTCGCCATGCGACGCTGGCGTCGTCGTCGCGGTCGGAGCTGTACGTTGGTGGGCTTGCGGCGTCGACGTCGGGGGCACGATACGGTCCACCGCCCGACGAGCAATCACGGCCGATGGCGGCTCGTCATGGTTCGCTAGGGCCGGCGCACTCGTTCTATAGCGCAGGTGTGGGGCAGGTGGTGCGTCTTCCGACTGTCCGCCCCACAGGCAAAGCGGGACTGACGGTCCTCCGCGGCGTGCAGGCGCTCAAAACGCTCGAAGCGCGGCAACAGCTCGCCCCGCCGCCCGCGCGCGGGACCTCGTCGAGCCCGACGTCGCCCGTCTCACCCGATTTCTTTCCCTCGACGTCGCCCTCGACCGACTCGGCCCGCAGCCGCGCGTCCGGCCACCGCGCGAGCATCAGCTGGTCCCCGCCTGCTGCAGCAGCGCTTGCTCCGCCCGCGAGCTTCGCCCAGGCGGGCGCGGCGCCGTACCCGGCGAGGTCCGCGACGGCAAGCTCGAGCGGGAGCACGGCGCAGTACGGCGTCGTCTCCTCGTCGGCGGGGACGCCCTCGCTCCCGAGCTCGACGCGCCTGAGCGCGTCGCCGCAGGCGTACGGCGTCCACCCATCGCCGCCCGCACCGCATGCCTTCCCCGCCGCGCAGAGTGCTGCACCGTCGCCCGCGTTCTACACCGCCCTCACCCCCGGCGGGCCGCTCCTCCCGTTCTACGCCGCGCCGTCGTCGACGCCCGGCCGCGCGCCGTCGTATTTCTCCCCTGCCGCGGCGGGCGCCCTGAACGGTGGGCTGCCGCCCCCGCCCGCACAGCCGGTGTTCGCCTCGCTCCCGCCGACGCCCGCGCCTGCGCAGGCGCACGGGCTTGCGCAGGGGGCGTACCCCTTCCCACAGGCGCCGGCGACGTCCCCTGCGCCGCGTGCTGCGTCGGCGCAGGACGCCGCGAGGCCGTGGTCCCGCTCCTCGGCGGGGTCGCCCTCCCTGCTCGGTGCAGAAGGCGGACCAGGTGCGCAGGGCACGCCCGCGCGAGAGAAGCGGATGAGCACGATCAGAAGCTTGTTCGGGCGGAAGAGGGCGCCGTCGAAGATGTCGACGGGCAGGGAGGGCGCGGCGCTTGGCAGAGTAGGAGGGGGAGGGGCGGGGCTCGCGGGGACGCCGGAGGAGGAGGAGGGCGGATCCGGTTTGGAGAGGCTGAGGGGGTGGACCCAATAGGCGGGGGTAGGTATATGAGGCGTTTATCGCAGGCGTCGAGAGGGTGAGAGGGCGAGCGCGCGGAAGTGGTGATGCTGCACCCGCGGGAATTGTGTTTTGGAGCGTAGTACACTGGCGATGTTTTGCAGCAAAGGTACTCGGTAGATCGAGCGTGCTCTCGGCGCAGAAGGCCTTGCGGCAGACGAGAGCTGGACCACGAGTTGCGGGAACTGATGAAGCGGGGTAGCGAGACGCGAACAGCACGGGAGGTCGTCAAGCAGGCACCGAGCTTCTACTGAAGGCCTCTCTCGCAGTCTAGCGCGGGAACGGTTCGATCGGGTGAAGTTGTGGGACGCGGGAGAGGGTCGAGGGCGAGCTGCGGCGCGGGACCCTCCCCTCGCCTCTCCCCACGCGCTCCTCCCCGCTCGACTGCGCCAGTCTCTCGTGCACCTCCACGAGGAGACCCACTCCCGCCATGTCCTCCCGCCCAGAACTGCGCCTGCCTCCGCTCAAGTTCCTCGCAGCCGGCATCGTCTCGGTCGTCGTCCTGATCCACCTCGCAGCGCTTAGCCGCTCAGACACGTACGCCCGCCATGCCAGCGTCGATGCTCTCAGGAGTCGCCTCGGGCTCGGCTCGGACGGGATGCCCCTCCAGCAGTCGGCGGCGCTGGCCAAGGCCACGGGAGGAAGGGGGACGGGCACACAGGACTGGGCAGAGGGCAGCGCAGTGAGTCCCGCAGCTCTCTGGGTCCTTCTCGACGAGGCTGGGCGAGCGCTCCAGCTCATATAACTGCCCCCGTGCATTCCCCGCTGACCCCACCTCGCTCCCGAACCCTCGTCCAGGTCAACTCGACGCGCGCAAACGCAGCGTTCGTCATCCTCGCGCGGAACAGCGACGTGTGGGAGATCTTGGAGAGCATCAGGGGAATCGAGGGTGCGTCACTTCGCCGTCTTCGAGCGCAGGACGCCGTTGCTCGTCCTGCCGCACCTGTGCTCCTCGATGATGGCCTTGAAGCGGTGTTGATATCCTTACTTTGCTGCAGACCGCTTCAACCGCAAGTACAACTACCCCTACGTATTCCTGAACGACCAGCCCTTCAACGGTGCGCCTTCCGCTCCTCTCCTTCTCCTCAAGCCCCCTCGCTCACAACCTGGCCCCACAGACGAGTTCAAGCGGCACACCTCGGGCATCGCCTCCGGCCCGTGCTCGTACGGCCTCGTCCCGAAGGAGCAGTGGGAGGAGCCGAGCTGGATCGACGAGACCAAGGCGGCGGCTGAGCGGCAGAAGATGGCGGAGGCCAAGGTCATTTACGGCGATTCGAAGACTTACAGGCGCATGTGTGCGTGATCTCCTCCCTCCCGCGGTGTCGTGTGAGTCGGCATGTACCGCACTGACCCTTCCGCGGGCGCTTCTGGCAGGTCGGTACCAGAGCGGCTGGTTCTTCCGGCACCAGCTGCTCGACCAGTACGACTACTACTGGCGCATCGAGTGCGTCCTCACCGTCCTCGTGCGCGACCGCGCTGACCTCATTCGCCCTTCTCCACAGGCCGAGCGTCAAGTTCTGTGCGCTGCTCTCGTCGTCCTCGCTTTTCCCGACAGCCAGCTCACCGCTCACCCGCTCGCAGTCTGCGACATCGACTACGACCCGTTCAAGTACATGGCCGAAAACGGCAAGAAGTACGGCTGGACAGTGTGAGGCTCTCCCGTTCTCCTCGTTCTCTCGCGGCTGTTGACCGTCTCTGCCCGCGCGCAGCTCGCTCTACGAGTACGAGGCGACCATCCCGACGCTGGGACACGACCAAGGGTGCGCCTCCGCCCCTCGCCCCGGAGTTACTCGCTGACCCGCTCACGGCTCGCAGAGTTCATCGACAAGAACCCGCAGTACCTCGCGAAGCCCAACATGATGGGATGGATCAAAGGGCGAGTACAACCGCTGCCATTTCTGGTGCGTTCCCGTCCTGCCTTTCGGTTCTCCCCCGTTTCGCTCTCCTCCTCCCGCTACTCGCCGCGTCGCTTTCACGGCCGTGCTCATGTTGCTCCACTAACACCCCCCGCGCACAGGTCCAACTTCGAGATCGGCGACCTCTCGTTCTTCCGCTCCGAGGCGTACCTCCAGTACTTTGACCACCTCGACGAGTCGGGCGGGTTTAGCTACGAGCGCTGGGGCGACGCGCCCGTGCACTCGATCGCGGCGGCGCTGTTCCTCAAGCCGGAGGAGATCCACTGGTTCCACGAGTGCGTTCTCGCGTTCTTCCCCTCGCGCTCGTCTCCCTTCCGCGGAGGGCGAAGCGTGTTGTTGCGCTGGAGCAGGAAACTCACACTCCGTCCATACCGCGCAGCATCGGGTACAAGCACCCGCCGTTCCTGCACTGCCCGAAGAACGCTGCCGACCGGTGTGCGTGCGACCCGCACGACACGAACGCGTTCGGTGCGTCCCCTGTCGCCTCTCCTCTCCCACTTTTGCTCTCCTTTACTCCTTTTCTCGTTCTCATCATTCACTGCGTGCTATACTGACTCATCCACACACGCGCGCAGAGGACCACTGGTACTCGTGCACGCCCAAGTGGAAGCAGCTCCGCCCGAACTGGGCGAGCGAGTGAGCGCCCGCGGCCTAGTCGGGCGCAGGGACGGAGCATGTACATACGGACGGGCACTGGAGATATACGACGGGGACGATAGACTACCCGGGGGTGCAGTGTGCAGGACTTGGTTGGATCCCCTGTCGAGGAGGAGAGGTGCGGGCTTCCCTCGGCCAGGCGTCGGATCTGCTTCGGGGGGCTTGTGATGCCTTTGTAGAACGACTGCCGGTGCACGACCAGAGGGCGCGCGATGAAAGGCCTCGCCTCCGCCTGCCGCAGTCCATCTTCATCTGTTGTCCTCGTCCGCGCTCGCCTCTCTTGCCCCATCCGCCTCGTCCAGGTCCCGCCCCTCCTCCAGCCTCTCCAGCTACCTCAAAGAGCCCCTTGAACGCACCCACGATGGCCGCCCAGGTGCGTCCCTCTCGCGCGCCCTCCTCCCGTCCGGCGGAGGCTATTCCTGGCGCACCCGCTCTCCCTCCTCGCGCTGATGCCCGCGCGCACACCCGCAGGAGTACTACCAGCAGCCGCAGGGCTACGGCCAGGCGCCCCCTCCCCAGCAGCAGGGCGAGCGCGGCTTCTTCGGCGGCGGAGGAGGAGGGGGACCGCAGCAGGGCGGGTACCCCCAGCAGCAGCAGCAGGGGCAGTACGGCCCGCCGCAGGGGCAGTACTACCCGCCGCAGCAGCCGCAGATGGCGTATGGCGGAGGGGGGTATGGGCAGCAGCAGCCGTACCCGCAGCAGATGCCGCCTCAGCAGGTGCGCCCATCTCCCTCCCTTACGCGGAGGAAAGGCTGACGGGCAGTGCAAGCACAGGTTTACGTCCAGCAGCCGCAGAAGTCCAGTGGAGCGGGCGCGGGCGCCGCGACGGGCTGCTGTGCGTGCTTGGCGGGCGCGTGTCTATGTTGCTGCGCGGGTGCGTCCCCCTCCTCCCTCTCTGCGGCCATAATCTGACGCACCGACGCAGAGGAGATGTGCTGCGACATGCTGCTGTAAGTGCGCGCGCGCTTCCGACCCCCTGCGCCCGCCTTCGCGCCCACTGTGTCCGCATCCTTCGCCCTTCACGCTTTTCACGACTCTCCTGCCGCGTTCTTTCCCAGTCCCCCGACAACCGGGCGGTCCTATTGCCCGCACTATGTGCATCCTCTCCCGCCAACGAGCCACAGAGCGCGATGCACTCCCTTTACCCCTATTCCGCCGTTGTCGAAGGCCGCCGTTAATCTAGTCTGTTGTCCGGCCCTCTCTCTCTCGACCGGCTCGGAAGAGTGGCTACGGCCTTGCAGAGAGCAGCGAACGAGAAGAAAAGCCGCGCTGCAGGCGAAGAAAGCATACGGGCAACTTGCTTTCGCGCTCATCCCGCTCGCGCTCATTCCGCCGCATCCTGCTCCCGCGAACCCCAGAGCAATCGTACGTCGCAAACCTGCGTGGCGCGCCAGCGCAAGCGAGAGCTACAACCTCGAGGCGTCGCCGCCCCTGTCCTTCGCTTGCGACCTTGCGGCAACGGCACAGCGTCGTCGCAGCCCGTGTGCGCAGCAGTACGTCCAGCGCGCGGCTGGGAAGGGTATGGACAGTCGGGGTGGTAGGGCGGGCGAGGCGGGTCATGGGCTGGATAGTCGGAGCGCGCTGGAGGCTGTGAGCGCGCAATTACGTGAGTACGATCAGCGAGAGCGAGCTGCGCAAGGGAAGACGCACCTGTATCGGGTCAGGCAACGCCCGCTCAGACCGCGGCAAGCCCGCACTCAACCTCTCCCGCCCAGCGCTCGACCCCTTCCGCGCGCACAACCTTGCCCTCGTCGCCCTTGTTCCCGCGCTCCTCCGACTCGGCGCGCGCCAGCACGTGGTCCATCGCCACGACCCAGGCGTCGGCAAGGAGGGGCGCGTCGTCCCTCTCGAGCTGCGCGGGGCCCGCGCCCGCGCGCACGCCGGCGAGGAGCTCCGCCGCCCTCGCCGCCGGGTCCACGCTTCCGGGCTTCTTCGGCGCATAGGCGTCCTCCGCCTCGGGTTCTGGTGCAAAGTGCGCGCCGCGGAGGTGCGCCGGGGAGGAAAGCAGCGCGCCGAGGTCGCTCATCAGCGCGGGGAGGGCGAGCGCGGTCCCCCTCACGCGGGGCGTGGCGGCGCTGCTGGGCGTGCCCGGGCGGGAGAGCGGCGGAGTCGGCAGCACGGCGGAAGCCGAGAGAGCGGCAGAGGGGGAGGAGGTGGTGGCGCGTGGAGGGGGAGCCGCGGCGGAGGAGCGGGGAGGAGGAGGAGGCGGAGGGGCCATGGTTGCGCGAGTGCTTGGGGCGGGTGCAGGGCTTGGGAGAGGCTCGCTGGCTGGATCTGGGAAGAGCTGCGCGCTGAGTTGACGAGAGCGAGCTTCCCCTCTTCACGCGGATCCACGCGAGCCCCCATCCGCACTCTCGTTCTAGAGTCGCTCTTCTGTGCAGGAGCTGCTCACTCGCGGTCTCCCACTGCGATTCCGTAGCCGAGCATCCGCCCGCTATGTACGCGCGCGACGAGGTTGCGATCCCGCTCCATCCGCTCGGCGGTGGGTTCGGGGTGAGCGTGACGAGGCGGGGCCATGTGTGCACAAGCTGGACGTTCGGTAGAGAAGCGTGTGGTGCTCCCCGAGGGTGAAAATGCGCGACCCCTGATCAAGAGCAAGAGTGACGAGCCTCCTATTTCCCCAGGAATCCGCACAGAGCCCGGGAGGGTCGGCCCTGCTCTTCTCGCTCTCTCGCTCCCGAACCAGCCAAGGCTCTCTCTCTCTTTCACTCCACTCACACGCACTCAGTGAACCATGTCCGCCGTCAAGATCAACAGCTCTGCCCCGGCCCCCGCCGACCACTTCGCCCAGCCCAAGGGCACCGGCCTCACCATCGACCTCGAGAAGAAGGCGAGTCTCGCCGACTCCTTGTCACGCCCCCTGGGGGACGGCGCGCGACGCCGCACCCGCAGCGACGCCCTCGCTGCCTCGCTGCCGCCGTCCCCCACTTCTGCCCCGAGCCCGTCCGCCCGGCTCCAGACGTGCATGCTGACGCTCCCTCTCCCTCTCCCGACGCCCACAGGTCTACGTCGTCACCGGCGGCAACGTGCGTCCATCCCTCTCCATCGCAGAGAGCGCGCGCGCTGACCCGCCCGCCTTCTCAAACAGCGCGGTCTCGGTGTCGGCATCGTCGAGGCGCTTGCTCAGGCAAACGCTACCGTCGGTGAGTCGTCTGCAACTCCTTGTCGAGCGCGGGGGAAAGACGCGGCGCAAGAGGCGAAAGCGGCGAGGCGACTTCGCACGACGTCTCCGTCCCGTCCTCTCCCTCCGCCGCTCCCTCCAGCTCGTTCTCTTTTCCGTCACCTCCCCGTCGAACAAACACGAGCTGACGCTGTCGACCCTCTCTCCTGCTCGCTGCACGCAGCCCTCATCTACAACTCCGCCAAGGACGCTGACGAGGTCGCCGACCGCCTCTCGAAGAAGTGGAGCCAGACGATCAAGGCGTACCAGTGCAACGTCTCCGAGTCGGAGAAGGTCAAGTCGACGTTCGCGCAGATCGAGAAGGACCTCGGCGAGATCCACGGCGTCGTCGCCAACTCGGGCATCTCGGTCGTCAAGCCCGCCCTCGAGCTCGGCAAGGAGGACTTTGACAAGGTGTTTGGCGTCAACGTCCTCGGCGTCTTCAACACTGCGCAGGCCGCCGCTGCGTGCGTCCTCTCCGCGTCGTCCCCCCTCGTGCGAGTGCTGACCCTCCTTCCCCTTGTGCAGGCTCTGGATCGGCCGCAAGCAGCCCGGATCCATCGTCGTCATCTCGTCCATGTCGGACACCATCGTCAACTCGCCCATTACTCAGGTGCGCTCCCTCCTTCTGCGTTGGGGAGCCCGTGCTGACCTGTTCCCCGCCAGGCCTTCTACAACTCGTCCAAGGGCGCCGTCTCGAACCTCTCGCGCTGCCTCGCCGCCGAGTGGGCTCCTCACCAGGTGCGTTCGTTGCCCCCTCTCCTCCAGAGCGTGCGCCAACGACGGAGAAACCAGATCCGCGTGAACAACGTCAACCCGGGCTTCATCGAGACGGACCAGACGATGCACATGGACCCGGAGCTCCGCAAGAACCAGTGCAAGGAGGTCCCGCTCGGTCGCTTCTCCAAGGCGTGGAGCAGGCGCAGGTCGTCTTCCTCCTCAGCCCGTACTCGTGCGTCTCGCTTCACCTCCTCCTCGCCTCTTCCCGGCCGCCCCGCTGGCATTCTACACGGCTCTCCTTCCTCCGCGGGCTTTACATGCTTGTGCGCTTCTGCAGGTCGTACCAGACCGGCTCGAGCATCTACATCGACGGCGTGCGTCCCCCTTCCTCAACGTTCGCGTCCTCCGGCTGTGCATCCGCTGACCCCCCCTTTTTCGCCTTCTCGCAGGGCTACCTCGCGTGGTAGAGGACTTTTACCCCAGGGCGCGCCTCAGGGGGACTTTGCGCGTGTGCGGGAGGCATCTACGCGCGTCGAGAAGGGAGGGGGATCGCTTGCGGCGCTTGAGACTCGAAACAAGGATACCATGTTCAGCTGTTTATTCCTGTGGTGGTGTTGTGCCTTGTTACCACCCGCAGCGAGACGAGGTGCCCGGCAGTGAGAGCGGGAGGAGGACGAGGGGACGGCGAAAGCGGGCTACGACTGCGGAAGCACGCGAAGGCGTCCCTCTCGCCAGAGACGGATGCTCCGCAGCTTCCGACTCACACAGCGACGACAAAGCCCATGAAATACCCATACAACCTACAGCTCTACGCCCTCTGGCCCTCTAGACCTCGACCTTCTCCCCTCCTTCCGCCCTCCCCTCCTCCAGCACAGCACCCTCCGCCTTCTTCGTCTCCCGGTGCCCGACCTTCCCAATCCCGTACAGGCACGTCACGCTGATGAGCGTCGCGAGGAACGCGAACCCCGCGCAGGCGTAGAACGCCGCGTTCAGGCCTTCGTGGATTGCGGAGAGCGGGGTGGAGTGCTGCGCGCGCGGAGGGGAGCGGGGCGGGTCAGCTCGGCTGGAACGACGACGGGCAGGAAATCGTAGAGGAAGGGAAGCTGAAGAGGAAGAGATGGGGACAGGAGAAATGCGCGGACGCACCCCGTTCGGGTCGTACACGAGCCCGAGGTCCTCGACCGCCTTCTTCGTCACGCGGCTCTGCACAACCGTGTTGATCGCGAGCCCGATCCCTGTGCCGATTTCTGCGAGCGTACGAGCCAGTCAGTGAGAGATTCACGGTCGGAGAGGAGAGGGAACGGAGGACGCACGCGTCGACATGTTGAAGATGCTCCCCGCGAGCGCCTGGTGCCCGCGTCCCGCCACCTGCGAGACGTACAGGATCCCGCACGCGAACTGCGGGCGCCTCCCGATTAGCTCCCCCTCACATGCACGCAGGGGAGAAAGTGCGCACGATAAAGTCCGCGCCAAACACGCTCAGGATCATCGCGGGGAACTGCCACTGCCAGTACGGGTCGCTGTAGTCCTGCACGGCGAAGAGAAGCGGCGCGAGGCCCGTCCCGAGCGCGCCGAGCGCGATGAGGATCTGCGCCGGGACGCGCGAGGCGAGGATCGCGACGATGACCTGGGCGGGCGGACGAGGGCGGGTGGTCGGCGAGAGGGGCGAGGCACGAAGAGGGCGGCAAAGAGGTGCAACGGCGGGGGGAGGCGGAGGAGCGCGAGAGTCAGCTTGGGAAGGTCCGGCGCGAGAGGAGGAGGGGCGCACGTTCAAGATGAAGCCGGTGATGCTGCTCGGGAGGAAGCGCACAGTCGCTAGGACAGGCGGAAGTCGCATGTAGTCCTGCGGGCATAGCGTCAGGGTCAGCGCGCTTCATCCGCGAACCGCCCGGGTGAAAAGGACGGACCTGGAACGCCAAGCTCGCGAAGAACATGTAGCTCGCAAAGCTGCTCCACCCGAGTGCGCCGATGAGCTGGACGATCGCGAACCGGCCCTTGAACCAGATCGACGTGCGCATGAGCGGCGGCCTGCTCGTGCGGAACTCGAGGTAGTGCTCGTAGAACCAAAAGACGGCGAAGAGGAGGACGGAGAGAACGAGGAGCGCAGGGATGTAAGGTGTCTTCCACTGCGCGCGCGCGTGGGACGGTCAGCGGGTTTTTCGCGCGGAGGAGGGGGCACAGGAGACGCACGCCGTTCGGAGCGCCCTCGCCGTCCGCAAGCGCGAAGGTGAGGAGCGTCACTGCCGCGGTGATCAGGAACCCGCCGAGCCAGTCGACCGACAGCGACGTGTCCTTCTTGCCGTCGGCGGGGACGAGGAACAGCGCCGAAAGCCCGACGAGCGCGCCAATGCCGGCCGAGACGTGGAAGACCGCACGCCAGGAGATCGGGGCGTACTCTGTCAAGCTGCGAGACGCTCAACGAGTCAGGGCCAAGGTAGGAGCGGGAGAAGGGAGGACGGGAGGCACACTCCGCCGAGAACGGCGCCGAGACTGCCGCCAAGCGGTGCACCGGCGGAGAAGAGCGCAAACGCAGTCGTCTTACGCTGGCCGGGCGGGAACGACGAGCCAAGGATGCCGAGCGCCGACGGCTGCACTCGTGAGGGCGAGTGAGCGGGAGGCACGCAGTGAGGGAACGGGAGGACGAACGATTGCAGCGCCGAGCGCAGCGCCCTGCATCGCGCGGAAGAAGTCGATTGAGACTTCATTCTGCGCGAAGCCGCACGCGATCGACCAGATGATGAACCACACCATGCCGAGGAGGAAGACCCTGTGCGAGGGGGAGGAGAGCGGGTCAGCCGGAGGTGTGGACGGAGGTGGAGAGGCGTAAGCACTTCTTGTGGCCGTACTGCACGAGAGTAGGCGATGCGTCAGTCCACGTCGGAAGGGCCATGGGTGAAGGAACAGCGCGCACGATATCTGCTAACCGCCCGAAGAGGAGGAGCAACCCGCCGAACGCGACGGAGTAGCTGCTGATCTGCAGAGGGGGATGAGCCATGTCAGCGACGTCTGGACGGGTAGACGATGGAAGCTGTCGCCGCAAGACGCACGAGCCATTGGAGGTTAGTCGTGACGATGTCGAGGTCGATACCGATGGTGGGGAGGGCGAGCTGGACCGACTGGACTTGCATGATCTGCGGGCGGGCGTCATACGGGGTGAGCTTCGGTGGCTAAGGAGCGTGGTGGTGAAGAGCGCGCGCACATTGAGCATCATGCAGAGGGTCATGCTCGAGGTGAGGAGGATCTGGCGGGCGGTGGACATTTCCGGCCAGACGTGCTCGGGCGGTGCTTCTGCATCGTCGCGCCCGTCGACGTCTTTGTCCCTCGTGGCCATGCGCGAGTCGACCGGGGTCTGCCCGTCGAGCTGCGAGGTGCGATCGAGGTCGGCGCTCGCTCGCGAAGTGTCTGCGGGCGGCATGGCGGCGGTCGTTCGCGGGCGGGCGGTTCGCGGGCGAGCAACTGAGGGTAACCGGTGACGACGTGCGTGTTCAATCCTGCCCAGGTGGTGCAGCGGACGAGCGAGGGGATCCGGCCGTGGCGGGCGAGATGAAGCGGTGCGGCGGTGCGGCGAAAAGCGGGCGGCGTCGGGTGGTGCGGGAGGTCGCTAGAGTCGCGTAGAGTCTATCCTGCCCAGCAGATCTTGCTCTAGAGGGGAAGCGCGCTGAGCCGGCGAGAGGAGCGGGGCGAGGACGACGGCGCTCGGACAAGTCGCCCTCCGCCGCCCCACCTCGCCCCTCACACCCACGGGCTGAACAGTGCGCGCTCTGCTCGTGTTCATCGAACTCACACGGTTCAGTTCTCCCAATCCCGACTGGTCCGACTCGACCCGCCCTCCGCGCTCAACTTCATCTCCTCGAGGAAGGACCGCCAGCCAGGACTACGAGCACGGCTCCTGCGGTTGATCGCGCTCGCTAGGATCGACTAGGAGGGAGCACTGAGCACGGTGCGCTTCTCTTCTCGTTCCCCAGAGCTCGTAGTGTCGGGATCGTCCTGTCGAGCGGATGGAACGCGGATGGACGGCGACGGCGCTCAGCGGCAAGGCGCAAAGGATTGAACTGCTCTCAAGGGCTGCATGAACTGACACAAGCACCCGCAGATCCACGCTTGAGCGCTGCCCGCGCCGATGACCGCACCACACGACGCTCCTCCTCCCGTTCCCGCCGACCTCCCCGCCGCCATGCCCGGCATCTCGCTCGGCCTCGCGCGCATCAACCGCCTCCTCACCCTCCTGCGCTCGCCGCACCTTGCGAACCCCGTCGTCCACATCTCGGGCACCAACGGCAAGGGCTCCGTCTCGGCCTACCTCTCGTCCATCCTCTCGCACAGCCAGCTCGCCGTCGGCCGCTTCAACAGCCCGCACCTCGTCGATGAATGGGATTGCATCCACCTCCACGGCCGCGCCGTCGATGCGCGCCAGTTCTACGATGCCAAGCGCGAGGTCGAGCAGGTCTCGCAGCAGGAGGGCGTTGGCGCGACGAGCTTCGAGGTCCTCACCGCGACGGCATTCGCGCTGTTCGCGCGCGCAACGCCGCCCCTCGATGTTGCCGTTGTCGAGGTCGGGATGGGCGGCGCAGAGGACGCGACCAACGTCGTCCCCGCCGCGCAGACGCTCCTCAGCATCGTCACGAGCATCGACCTCGACCACCAGAAGTTCCTCGGCGACACCGTTGCCGAGATCGCTCAGGTCAAGGCGGGTATCGCGCGCAAGGGCGGCGACGTCGTACTGAGCGTGCAGGCCCATGACGAGGCACGCGAGGCGGTCCTCGCCGTCGCGCGGGCACGGGGCGCAGCGGTCTGGGAGGCGGGCGAGGCGACGCTGCTGCCATCGGATGAAGCACCCGACGCTTTGTCCCTTCCCCCTCCACCGCTCGTCTCGATTCCCCTCGTTGCGACCTCCATCCACGCTCCCTCCGCCATTACTCCTTCCTCCGCCGCCTCCCTCACAGCCCGCCTCCCCCTCCCCGGCTCGTACCAGCTCTCGAACGCCGCGACGGCGGTTCTCACCGCGCAGCTCCTCCGCACCCTCCCACGTCAGCGCGCGCTCGTCCCCGCGCTCGCGTCGCAGATCACGGACGCGAGCATGCGCGCCGGCGTCGAGGCGACGCGCTGGCCCGCGCGGCTGAGCTGGTTGTCCCTTCCCTCGCCCCCCTCCGCCGCGCCGTCCACTTCCTCCGCACCGCGGCGGAACGTTCTCCTCGACGGCGCGCACAACCCCTCCTCTGCCGCGCTCCTCGCCTCCTACCTCTCCTCGCTCCCCCCCTCCCTCCGCCCCACCTCCCTCGTCTTCGCCCTCTCGGCCCCGCGCGACCCCGCCGACGTCCTCCGCCCGCTGCTGCGCGCGCTCGCCCCCTCCGGCACTAACGCGCGCGTCGAACTCGTGTGCACGGCGTTCGCGCCACCCGCGGGGATGGACTGGGTCCGTGCCACTGCGCCGACGGAGCTCGTGCGCGCGGCGGAGGCGCTTGCGGCTGAGGAGGGGCTCGAAGCGCAGGTGAGGGTGCGCGAGGCGGAGGACGTCGAGGCCGCGCTGAGGATGCTCGAAGGGGAGGGGAGGGAGGGGACGACGGTCGTTGCGGGGAGTCTGTACCTCGCCGCGGATGTGCTGAGACTCGAGAGGCGGCTCGGCCGTGCGGGGGAGGTGTGAAGAGGGCGAGTGGGTGGAACGCGGATGCGTGCTGTGCCTTCCTGCGGCACTCCTCCGTTTCAGAGCGGCGCAGGCGGTGGGGAGACGCTCGGCAAGCGGGTAGGCTGCGTGCGCGGAAGGCGGGAAGCGCGATGCGGGTCGAGGAAATAGACCGCCTGCGAAACCTGCTTCCCTGTCTCTAGACGAGCCTCTCCCGCGACAACTTCTTGCACCAATCAGCCCCAAGCGCAGGCTCAACCAACCGCAGAGGAGGGGCACGGCGGAACGATTGACGAGGTTATGTCAGTCTTAAGCCTCGAAGCTTGGTGCGCCGAATCGGGGGTCGAAAGAGCGCACGGCGGGACGATCCCAGAGGAAGTGCGGCGCAGCGGTTCAGAACCGTGCGCCGCCGCCGCTCCAGGCGGTCCAGGTAGAACACAGACTAGCCTTGCACGCTCGCGCAAGCCCGCTCGAGTCCTATGAAGCGCGTAAGGCCCCGCGGGAGATGAAGATTGCGAGCGGGCGAAGCAGCAAATACAGCACAGCGGGGCGAGTTCGGGCGCGCAGGGGTGGTCGAGCGGACTCCAGCGAAGGCAGCTAGAACGTGAGCAGTGCAGCAGGAGGCGAGGAGGACGATGCTGCGGGCGGAGGAGGACGCGAACGGGGCGATCACGTGGTCTCGCTCGTCCCCACCGCTGCCCCTCGCCGGGAGAGCTGCTCGCTGCTCCAAGGCACTGCTACAGACCCGCTAGGAGCTCCCGCGCTCCTCCCACGCCCGCCCTCGCGCTCCCCGCTCGTCGCGCGCCCCGGTCCCCGCCCCACTCTCCCGCGCCCGTCCCGCCCGCCATGGACCCGCAGCAGGGATGCCAGCTCGCAGGGACGCCCGACCTCGCGTCACTTAGGCAGCTGATCGCAGGCGAGGGTCGACCGGTGGCGGCTGCGAGCGCGGCGAATGGCGCAGGCGCAGGAACGACATCGAGGGACGACCAGCAGATCTCGCAGATCCTCGCAGAGGTGCGTCGCCGGCTCTCCCTCAACTCCTTGCTGTAATGCGCAGGCGGACGGACCCTTCCGCGCGCATTGCCTCGATCCCTCGGTCGACCCCGATGTCAACGGCGACCTCACGGATAGCACGCCCAGCCGCTTCTCAACGTGCGATGCTGACCATGCACACACGCTCGTAGATGTCGCAGCAGCAGCGCAAGACCCCCGAGGCGAGCACCTCGTCCCGCCCGAGACGCGGCGCTGCTGGGGCTGCCCAGACTTCGTGCGTAGTTCTGCCTGGCTCTCCCCCTTTCGCCACCCGCTGACCCACCGAGCATCCGCAGCCCGCACAACCCCGTGCAATCGCTCGGCACCGGCACGACGGCCGGCCCGTCCCGCTCTCCCGTTCCGCACGAAGCTGCCTCTATCGCATCCGCCGCCCTCGCGCACCCGACGCAGCCGTTCTTCCCGCAGGCGCCGCACATCCAGCCGCCCATCCCGTCGGCGTCCACTGCGGCAGCTGGTGGCGCCGCCTCCCTCGCACCGACCGCGGCGTCCACCGCTGCCGCGCCTCCGTCCACCGCATCGACCTCGACCTCAGTCGCGCCCGCCCCGGCAGAGCGGGACGAGCTTTCCGCGTCGCCTGGACCCGGCGGTGGGGCAGCGGCGGGCGGCGGGACGGGCAAGGCCAAGGCGAGTCGCGGGCGCGGGCGGGGCAAGAGCGACGAGCGCCTGGGGATGAACGAGGAGGAGTGGGAGCGGAGCCGGAAAGACAACCATGTGCGTGTCTTCTCTCTTTCACCCGTAGGGGGGTCCTTCTGACGACAGGAGGACGTGCCCGCCCGCAGAAGGAGGTCGAGCGCCGCCGCCGTGAGACTATCAACGCCGGCATCGCGCAGCTCGCGACGCTCCTCCCGCCCGAGCCCGTCCCGGGCGCTCCCACTCCCGCCGTCCCCGCCTTTGGCGCCGTCGCCGCTCCCCGCCGCGCTGCCCGCCCCGCGCCCGCGGCCGCCGCGGCGGCGAGCAAGGTCAACAAGTCGCACACGCTCGCGCGCGCGGCGAGCTACATCACACAGCTGCGCGAAGAGCAGGCGCGCACGATCGACCAGTGGACGCTCGAGAAGCTCCTTGCCGAGCAGACGCTCAAGGGCGTCCGGCCGAGTGCGACCAGCTGCGGAGGGAGAACGATGCGCTGAGGGCGAAGGTCGCGCAGCTCGGCGGTGGGGCGGCGTCGGAGGGAGCGGTGAATGGCGCGGGGAAGCGGGCGGCGCCGGGCGAGGATGCGGGCGGGGCGGGTGAGGCGGACGGCGCGGGAGCAGGGGCGAAGAAGGCGCGCGTCGAGCCATGAGGGCGCGGAGACTCCGGTTGCGGTTGGGAGAGCGCTTGCCGTCGGTACTGTAGACTCAGTTTGTGCCTCTGTTGTGTGTAGCTCTAGCCACTTGTCGCGTTGTCGGCGTCCGTAGTCTCGAGAGCTTCCCTTCCGCACTCTTTCCTCGCGTCACTCATCCATCGTACGCACACGTACACGCACGAGAGAACAGCACAACACCATCCATACAGCGCCTCAAGGGGCAGTGCAGTTCCGCTACTCCTCGCTCCCCTCCTCGCTCCCCCTCCCGCGTTCCGCATCCCCTCCCGCCTGCGCATCCTCCCACCCGTACAGCACCCAATCCCGGTACCGCCTCTCGCTCGGCGTCTCCTCCGTCCACCGGCTCGCCACCACGCCCAGCGCGCTCGCGAGCCCGCCAAACCGCAACACCCAAACGACGTCGTCCTCGCCGCCGAGCTCACCCCCGCCCCCGCCCCCTCTCTCGCCCGAGAGCGCGTGCGCCGCCGCCCGTGCGGTGAGGCGAAAGATTCCCGCCGCGACGAGCGCGACGAAGAACTGCGGGAGCACGATAGCGAGGTTGTGCAATCCGAGGATCGTCCCGCCCCCGCCCGCTCCGCTCGCAGGCGGGCTCTTTGCGCGCGGCTCGTGCGCGCGCGGGAGGAGCGAGGTGCGCTCGTGCGGTGCGGCGAAGGAAAGTGGGCGGGTGGGGGAGGAGGACTCGCTCTGCTGCGAGGGGTGGATCGTGAACGACGCGTTGCGGAGGGAGGTGACGCGGAAGGGGGCGCGGAGAGCGCGCTGGGCGGGCGAGAGGAAGAGCTTGGCGGGCGAGTCGGGCGCGGAAGGGAGGGGCGAGTCGGGCGGGGAAGGGAGGGCGCGATCAGCCTCGACCTCGCGGATCGACTCCATCACCAGCGCGAAGGGGACCTGCGAGAGCGCGTGCGGTCAGATTCAACTGGGAGGAGTGGGCGGGGAGGAGAGCGAGGAAGAGCGAGGGAGAACGGGAGGAAGGGAACAAGCCGGACTCACCCAGCAGGTGATCGCCCACGGAACGCCCGCGAGCGCCACCACGACCGTCGCACCGCGCACACCGTCCGCCCAGAACGTCGCGAGCATGCACGCCGCGTACCATGTCAGACCGAACGTCCATGCGTTCCGCGGCGTCATCTCGCTGAGGAGCCACCGCCCGAGGGGGCCGACGCGCGAGGGGAGGGACGGGAATGAGTACGCGAGGGTGGTGAAGTACGGGAGGACGGTTCCGGCGGCGAGGGAGACGAGCGCGTAGATGAGGAGGGCGAAGGATCCGGCGCGAGTCGCGGTGTCGGCGGAGGAAGGGGGAGTGCCGCGCGGGATGGAAGCGTAGAACGCCTCGGCGACGTAGGTGGTGCTGCGTGAATGCGGGGCGGGTCAGCTTGAGCACGGGGTTGGCGGGGAAGGGAGGAAGAAAGGGCGAAGGAGGGGAGGAGCGGGCGTGCGACGCACGAGTAGAAGAGGAACGGGAACCACGCGGTCCACGAGAAGAACTGGACTGCGGGCGGTCAGGTGAGCATCAGCGGAGGGGCTCGAGCGCGAGAGAAAGGAGCGACGCACCGTAGCAGACCCGCTTCACCGGCGTTGGGAGCGTACGGATGTTTTCGCTCACGTCGCGCACCACACCCTTGACCTTCTCCCACGCGCCCTCCCCCGTCCCCAGTTCGGGCCGCTCCTCCTCCGCCTGCGTCCAGCACGTCACGCCCACCGTTGCGACCATCACCGCGCAGCTGATGACCGCGAGTTTGCGGAACTGCCCGCCGCCGAGCCAGCGCAGGAGCGGCGAATGCCCGAGGTCGAGGTAGCCCACGAGGTAGCCGAGGACGTTGGCGAGGTGCGTCTGCCGGCCGAGCCAGGCGTTCGAGGTGGACTGGAGCGAAGAGGGCGAGAGGTCGAGCACGAGGGCCTGCGGGCGCTCCCGGTTAGCGCAACTCGGGGGAAGCGCGATGCGGAGGACATACTCGAATGCTTGCCTGCAGGCCGTTCAGGCTAAAGTCGAGGATGTAGAAGCCCGCCACGCCGAGCCAGATCGCGCACGTCCGCTCGCGCTCCTCGCGCGCCGGGTCCCAGTCGCCGACGCCGGTGAACACGCTCACCAGGAGCGAGGCGATCTCGCGTGCGTAGGCGACGACAAGCGTCGAGACGAGGATGAAGAGCGTCGAGAAGAGGATGTACTGGCGGCGGCGGAAGCGGGAGGGGGACGAGTCGGAGAGCGCGCCTGCGAGTGGAAGCGGCGAGTCAGCTCGAGCTCGGGGCGCTGGAGGTGATCGGCCAGGGCTCGGAACGCACAGACCACCATGAGCGCGAAGAGGAGAGCGGACGCACCAACGACGGGCTGGACGATCATCCCGCTGAGCGGGCCCGCCATCCAGACGAGGCTCGTCCCCTGCTTCGTCAACCCGAGCCCGAGGAGGTAGGGCGTGCCGTATCTGCGCGTGCGGACGGGTCAGCTCGCCCTCTGTGTGCGCCCGAGGAAGCGGGAAGGGGGACGCACGCCATCTCGACCGTCCATGCGAGCTGCGCGCCCGCGATGCCGATCGTGAGCTTGATGAGGTCGAGCGTCGACGGCCCGCCCTTGCGCTTGCCCTCCAGCGCGCCCTCCTCTCCAGCGCCTTCCGCCTCGTCAGTCCCCACACCGACCACGCCGCCGTCACTCCTCCCGCGCGCATGTCGCCGCGTCGGGGTCGTCGGTGAGCCGCTCTGAGCGGGCTGGACGAGGTCGTCGAAGAAC